>NDXB01013220.1:0-69983 GCA_002631895.1 Agapornis roseicollis | reverse complement strand
CCCCCCCCCCCCCCCCCACCTCACGCCTCAGCGCCGGGGCCCCGCCCCCGCCTCCCTCCCGGCGCGCGCCCCCGCCCTCCGCGGGGTCACGTGATGTTTTCGCCGTGGTGCCGCCGAGGCCGCCTGCGTGAGTGCGAGTAGCCGGACGCGGCGCGGGCGGTTGGAGGGTGCGGGCGCGCAGGCACGGCCCGGTACGGCACCGCCCGGCCCCATGCGCAGCCCGCTTTCCCGGTGAGCGCGGATCTCCTCTGCACCTCCCGGTGCCCCTTTCCTGGAGCTCCGGACCCTGCCTGGCCCTTAAGATGGCGAGTGGGATGAATGGTCCGGGCGGCGGCGCGGCGGCCGGGGGCGGTGAGGAGGAGCTGGGCGCCCGCCACACGGGAGGCGGAGCCGTGCCTCAGCAGGAGCCCGGCGTGTTCGGCGCGGCGGCGGGCGAGGAGGAACCGGCGGCGGGCGAGGGCGGGCGCTGCCCGTCCCCTCAGCCCCACAACCTGCTGCTGCTGCTGCGGCGCTCGCCCAGCGCCTCGCTGTGCCTGGCGCCGGAGGCCGCCCCCGTGGCGGGCCGCAACGTTCCCGCGGCGGGCCGCGGCGGGCAGCCCCCCACGGCGGGCCGCGGCCCTCCCCCGCCCGCCGCCGGCGACGACGTGAGGAAGTGCGGCTACCTGCGGAAGCAGAAGCACGGGCACAAGCGGTACTTCGTCCTGCGCGCCGAGAGCCACCTGGCCCCCGCCCGGCTCGAGTACTACGACAGCGAGAAGAAGTTCAAGAGCAGCCTGCGGGCGGCGGGGGCCGGCGGGGCGGGTTCCCTGTGCTGCCCCCCGCCCAAGCGGGTCATCCCCCTCTACCAGTGCTTCACCGTCAGCCGGCGGGCCGATGCTAAGCACAAGCACATCATCGCCTTGTACACCAAGGATGAGTATTTTGCGATGCTGGCAGAGAATGAGGCAGAGCAGGAGGCCTGGTACCAGGCGATCAGCGAGCTCATGAGCCAGAGCAAGAGGGGCTTCCTGGAGCAGGAAGACCACGCCGATCAGCAGGTGGATGAGGATGATGAACATTATGGGGCTGCCCTGAGGCCTGGCACTGTCTTCAAGGAGGTGTGGCAGGTCAACGTTAAGCCCAAAGGGTTGGGACAGACAAAAAACCTGACTGGAGTGTATAGGTTGTGCCTCTCCAGCAAGGCCATCCACCTTGTCAAGCTGAACTCAGAGGTGCCCTCTGTCCACCTGCAGCTAATGAATATTCGCCGCTGCGGACACTCAGAGAACTTCTTCTTCATCGAAGTGGGCAGATCTGCCTCTATTGGGCCTGGGGAGCTCTGGATGCAAGTGGATGATTCGGTGGTTGCCCAGAATATGCATGAGACTTTTCTGGACACCATGAAAGCTCTAAAGGCCTTTGCAGAGTTCAGGCCCCGAAGCAAAAGCCAGTCTTCTGGTGGTGGTAGTGGTACGAATCCCATCTCCTTCATCACCACCAGGAGGCACCTGGGCAACCTGCCCCCCAGCCAGACGGGCTTGCAGAGGAGGTCTAGAACTGAGAGCGTTGCTGGAGGGACTCCTCCTACCACCAAAAGCAGCAACTCCTATCGCTTCAGAACATCCAGCGAAGGAGAAGGAACCATGACCAGACCTTTCAGGTCAGTGACTGGGAGTCTGATCCACCTCAATACTGCCAGGATGAACTTAGGCCGGCAAGAGGGGAGCGGAAGGTACGTGAGAGCTGCTTTCAGCTCGTCTTACCACACCAGGTCTGCTTCGCTGCCTGTTTCTCACTTTCCCTCCACTACAAGTCCCATCAGTGTTTCTTCCAGTAGTGGCCATGGCTCTGCTTCGGACATGTTGACCAGGCCTTCTAGCTCATCTGTTTGTGGTTCCCCAAGCGATGGGGGATTTATTTCTTCTGATGAATATGGCTCCAGCCCTGGAGACTTCAGGTACTTCCGGGTCCGGAGTAATACACCGGATTCCCTGGGAAACACACCACCTATCAGAGAGGAGAACTGCCTGAGTGAGTACATGTCCATGAGTAAGCAACATGTAGATGATAGCACGAGAGATGATTATATGGAGGCTGAAAAGTGTTTCAGGAAAAGAACTTACTCTCTAACAAAACCAACTTCTGTAGCAGTGCAGCAGAAGACAACACAAACAGCTTTGTTAGATGAAGACTCTGCAGGAAATCATGGACGATTACTTTACTCTGAAACCCCGAAATTGAAAGATAACCATGAGTTGGAGTACAGTGATGCAAACCTCGATTCCATATGTAACCAAAGTAGGAGTAAAGCCAGGGATGATGGGTACATGCCCATGATGCCAGGAGTTGCATCTTCTCTATCCAGCAACAGTGATTACTTGCCAATGACTCCTAAAAGTATGTCTGTTCCAAAACAGATTAACAATTCGTGGTCACCATCTCAGGTTGACTCCAGAGGATACATGATGATGTTTCCAAAGGCCAGCTCCTCACCTGTGCGCAGTCCTTTAACTGGATTTGTTTCTAAAGGAAGTAATGAGAAAATTGCCAACAATGAGTATATGGATATGTCACCTGGTAATTCGGCTCCAAAGCACCCCAGTGATTCGAATTATATTCACACCGCTTCCGTTCCCAAAGGTTTTAGTTCATATTTTTCTTTGCCCCGAAGCTTTAAGGCATTATCAGGACAGAACGGTGACCACAGTGAGTATGTTCCAATGTCTTCACCTGGAAAACTCTTGTATGGTGGACCAGAAAACGTAAAAGGGGTCAGCAGTGAGGCTCTGGCTAATGGCATCTCTAAACTGCCGGTGGTGAAAGGTTCGGATGAAGGACTTGGGCAGAACAGGGCTACCAGGCCCACACGTCTCCCCTTGGGTACAAGAGGGAGTAACACTATCCCAAGAATGTATGATCGTACAGTTCCACCTGAGCCAGCGAGTCCTGGTGAATACATAAATATCGATTTTAATGAAAAGGCGAGTAATACTCCCTATTCCTTATCTGCAGAAGGATCCCCATCATCTCTAGGCTCAAGCAGTGACCACAGGCAGTCCCCGCTTTCTGATTATATGAGCGTTGACTTGGATGTACAGTCACCGAAAGTGGCAAAGGAACTGTCCAACTCTCTAACAGATATTTCAATTTACGCAAGTTCCAGTATTCCTAGAAACCAACCAAATCCTGATTATGCCAGGCTCTCATTTGGTACTGCTTGTGTGAGCACTGCCAGTAACAGGACTGATGACTACACAGAGATGACATTCAACATGGCAGCAACACCACCTCGACCATTCGCTGCCGAATCTGACACGGGTGTAAAGATTGACAGCCCTTCTTCCATAGTTAACAGACTCTGCATTGTCGATCGATATGCTGGTAGTAGCAGTAGCTTCTCTGTTCCTAGCTCTGAACCTCCAATGGGACCGAAAGTGATTCGAGCCGATCCTCAAGGCAGGAGGAGGCACAGTTCTGAAACATTCTCTTCTGCTGGGACTGTGACAACATCCTCCTCATTCTTTACTGATAGTAGCAAAAGACACAGCTCTGCCTCATTTGATAATGTTTGGTTAAAACCGGATGAAAACATTTCTGATGGTCAGGAAAGCAAAATGTCCAGGGATACCTCAACTGGATTTCAGAATGGCTTAAACTACATCGCTCTGAATTTACGCGATGATCCTATAAGCTGTGAGGCAAGTACTACCGCGCCAACTTGCCACCTCCAAAATGGTACTTCAGGTTTGGACAGTGGAGCTTACGTAAGCATAGACTTCAGCAGATCCGATGGACTCAAGTGTAACGCTGCGAGAAAAGGTTGGTTAACTTTAAGACCACTTCCCTTTCTTGCTTGCTTAACTGTAGGAGTTAGATTCTCAGTGCTAAAATGTGGTATTAAGAGCAAGGTAAATGTTTCTTACAGTCTTCTGTATCATTCGAGTACAGCATTTTACCCGTTGGACCACTATGGAAGGGGACCTGGTCCTTGGCCTCAAGGGTGCACGTGACTTTTCTAGGCAGTTAAAGGTGTTACCAGAAGGCCATCAGCCTTGGTTTTTTAGAAAAGAATTTTGCTAGTGTAACCATTAATCATATTTCATATTGTGTGTCTTTGTCCTGAGGTTATGGTAGCTCTTTTTTCCCCTTTGCTTTTTCTTTTCTCCTCTTCCCTTTTTATAACTGACTTCACTTTTTTTTGGTGAACTTGATATTTTGTGATTTGTGTCATGGGTGGGGAAAGCTGAAAATTGCTGCATTAGGTGTAGACACCAGAATTCAAGGCTTAGATCTGTTCTTTTCTATACATGTAGGTGAAATGCATGGTTTAGGGTGTTTTGTGTGCAGATCTACCCCGTACTGATGGAGTTGAATCAAAGGTAAACAGACCTTGATTATTTTCCTTGTGAAGTGTGCTCCTTTGAGCTCTGGCCTCCAAAGGACCCCTGTATCCTCTGGAGAAGCCATCTCATCGTGGCTGGCTGGGGAGGTGGGGGGCTCCTGCAGCCTGTGCCCTATACCTTTACCAGTTAGTAGTATCCAAGTAGCTGAGCCATAGCCTTTCCCCTGCTCTGCAGAGGGATTTGCCTTTTGAATAGCCGGTGAGGAATGCCTGTGTTCAGAGCAGGCTCTGAGCAGTGTGTTCCAGGTCTGAACCTTTAGAGGAAAGCTGTTAGCTTTCAAGTGATGAGTGCCCTGACCCGGTTTAAGGTAGTGCTGTTGGAGGTGTGCATAAAAATATCAGGGTGCCGGGGGTAGGGAGAAGATGATGGGAGGAGGAGGGACACCCAATATGATAAGCTGTCATGGTGGGAGCAAAAAGCAGTAATTGGCTGTTAGTGGTACTCTGTGTGTCCACTGCCTTCACGGCAGTGTTTGTGCAAGCCCTGCATTGCACTGTAACTTGGGAAGCATAATCCTCCTTCTGGTGTTAGTGACCCACTGAACTCCTTGCAGTAATGCACCCTCCCGGATAGAAAGCTGTGTGTGTTGGAAATGCTGTTTTCCTTTCTGTGCAAATGTATGCATTGTCAATAATTGATGAGTACTAAGAGGAAATATTTAATCACTGTTGGACATTGATACTTGTCTACTTCTCTGTCAACAGAGAATGCAGTAAAGGGGCCAGCTACTGCTGGCTTTTTCATTCTTAACTACATTCTTAAAACACCAAAATGACTTTTTTTTCCTAGTTCCACTTTATAACTCAGTGTCTAAAGGCAGAAAGTGTTGCAGGAGCTTAAAATTGTGTAGCCTTTAATAGTGGAAGGTATAAGCCTGACTCAGCTCGCATGCCATTCGAAGTCTGGCAGCACTGCTTGGGGCTGCTCAGAAATGTGTGGTTTGCCTCAGTGGTTTTTTTCCTCTGCTTTGCTTTGTTGGTTGGAATCAAATTTAGAAGACGTTGAAAACTGCCAGTCCAAGAAGTGTTTTCTTCCAAAGTTAGTCTTTCAGCACTTCAGAGATTTGTCTGCTAAGTCAAAGGCACTCTGGTTGCTGTAGCTGATTTGTGATTATTTCTTTAAGCACCCCTAAAGACACCAGAATTCCTGCTTGATCTTATTCCCCTCATGACTAAAATCTGTGTTATAAAGTAAAACTGACTAAATGGAGACTGGCGGGGGGGAAAACCTCAGAGATTATTTCCTTTCAGCTGTACTGTAAATATTATACTTGAAAGTATTTTTCAAGAGAGAATGGGTTTATAAACTGTGCTTATAGTGAAGATTTTGCTTACTACGCTACAGCAAGATACCTACAGCCCTATGCTTGGTTTTATTTCCCCCTTTACAAGCTGCAGAGGGGAATGAGACATAAGCTTGCTGGTTTCTGCTGTAATTTAAAGTTTTCTGGAAACGAAATGTGGAAATGAAGTGAAAGAAACTACACCAAAACATGGGCTTTGGCAGGAAATTAAGTATGAAAATAGTAAGAGCTTCGGTTGCCGGTTGCTTTCGAGTCCTAAAAAGAGAAACAAAATTAAAAATCACTGCTCCCAAACAACGCCTAACAGCTTTAAATAAAATGCTGCTGGTATATGGTAGGAGAGCAGGGGTGGTGTTCATTTGTAGCTGGCTCCTGGGGGGACAAACAGATGTTGGAATAGTCCAAGGCTAAAAGTAGCTCATCAGACTTGAATGCAGCATTGTAAATCGGTGGTGTATATCTGTTTCTTAGTAATGACTTAACATTCTGGATGATAAAGATACCATTTTTGTTCACATACTAAATCCTGTCTCTTAAGCTGTAGCAAGTATGATTGTAGAAGCCTGCATTCCTGAAACAGCTTAACAGTTTCTGCTTCAGTAAAGCTTTTAATACTTAAAATTTTTCTGTTGTACAGAAAAGCACTTTCACGTTCCATTTTGGATAGTGAAAATGAAGCTTTGCTCTTAAACCTCTTGTACCCTGAAGAGCTGTAGTGTGCCTGTGTGTAACTGATGGTTTTAATACTTTTGGAGACTTAGGGGAACTGAGTGCTGTCTTTTCTTTCCCTCTGCATCCCACTCTTTCAGTCCTTTCGCCTGAAAAATCCTCTGTGGTTAAATTCATTCTTAAGGAATATATTGAGTAGATGCATTTACCCTTTCCTTCCTAGAAAGGAGCTATCCTATGGCTATGGGATTCTTTCAGGTAGAGAATTTTCTGTCCTTCCCCCTTAACTGCATTTTTGCTGGCAGGAAAACACTTCCCGACTCGGTGTTGTTTGCTTTTTTGTTTTGTTTTCATTTGCTTAAATGGGATATTGTGCTCTGTGACTCAGCTGTGTTCTGGCTGCTGAGGGTGGTAGCGTGATTTCCAATGCTTCCCTGCCCCCACATTGTAATTCCCAGACTCCTCTTGGTTCAGGTTCACTGATGTGAATCAAACTTCTTGTTTTTCCTTTCTCCATTCATGACATGGCTGGAGGAGTGGGAGGGCACTAACGTGAAATCGTAAACAGGGCGGACTTGTTAGTAAACTTTTATTTCAGGTTTAGGCAAAATTGAGCTGAGGGTTTATGTTGATAATGGTGATGATAAAAAGCATATAAGGTTCTGATTTTTAGTGTTTGAAGTTTAAGGAGGTCATTAGCAAAACAGTTTCATCACGAAATTGTTGCACAACATTGAAGCAAGCGGTTTGCAGTCTTGATTACACGAATCTGAGTCATGAAATTTTGTGCTAGGAGTACAGAACACTAAAGCTACTTCAAACAGGGCTTAGCTAACGTATACCTTGTTATTGGACCTTGTAGGAACTGGGGAGGATAATGAGAATGGGGCGGCAATAAACTGCATAATGGGTCCTGTATAATACAGGTTTCTTTAGTCTTAATTAGAAACATTCAACCTGCAAGGATACCCTGGACTCCAAAACCGAAACACACTGTTCAGAGTAAGCATAATGTTCAGCTTAATATCAACCCACCTATTTTACTCCCACTCTTTAATCTTACCTCTACCTGATACTCATACACCGTGCTAAGATACTATTTCAGAAGTTCTCTGAAGTGTGGGATTATAATTTAAATGTTCCTCACTTCTTTAATCTCCTCCTGTGCTACACTCAGCATGAGCGCTGTGTACGCTTTGGGGAGCTGAGGGGATGGGAAACAAGAACAGCTGTAAAGCAAAACTAGTGTTCCAAATTGTCCAATTGGTAACTTGCATGTTTCAAATGCAAAATCATTGAAGAATATAATGAACAATATATACTTTGAGAAATTCAGAAGCTGGAAGTTTTAGCTATTACTAATATAGTAAATTACAGTTCATGGGATACCAGGCAAATAACTGCCCCTTTTGGGTTTCAGACTAGTGGTTTTTCAGAGTTTGCTTCAAACTGAGGCTCTTTTGTATTGGCAGAATAGTTAAGGCATGGGCTCATTTAAAAATAACTTGAAGAACCCTACTGAAGCACATCCGAGCGCCCGTGTGTCCTACGTCTTTGAAGGAATGCTGGGGTAATCATTCTTTAAACAACACGCAAATCCCAAACCATTGCTGTAACAGATGCCGCTTTAACAGTCTTGGGTGACTTACAGCTATGCTTAAAAATACCCAAGGTAACTTTCTCAAGTAGTATGTGAGCTGCTGAAGGCAGAACAGATTTTTGTCGTGTGGCGTGGGAGTGAGCTAATTGTGACGTATTTGACCAAGAATCAGTTGGGTTTGACTTGTGCTTGGGTGAGAAAAGCTGGGGCAAGAATGTTCCCCTGCCATTGAGAGAGAACGCTTGTAGTCAGTGTTGAAATGCTTCTGGGAATCAGCTTCCCAGACTTCAAACCCATAGCTGCAGCTGATGGTGACATGTGTCTATTTTGGAAGCCTAAACCTTTCTGCTCATAGCTGTCTTGCAGGTTAGAGCATGGCTGCTGGACACATGGAGTTCTGGGAGTCACCTGGTACCTGTTCGTACTGCTGCCTTTTTTGAAGTCTTTGGGTGAAATCTTAAATGCATTATTACCATCTTAGTTTTCCCTTTAAAACTCCATTCACAGCTTCCTGTCCTCCCCCGATGTCTGAGGGCCCCTTGTTCCCTAACACCTGGGGTGGCCGGTTGGAGTAGCAATAGGCAGGAGGTTTGCAGCTTCTACTTGGTCTTTCCAGTGCCTGTATTCCAGCCTGGGATTGCTGGGGTGGTTTGTCGCTAGGTATTCCTTTGGGGTTTTTTGTATGTCCAGTGGCATGTTAGCAGTAGGCAGAGTTTGGGTTTGTTTTTTTCCCCCTCTGCATATGCTGTTTTTTTCCTTAATGAAAGGATCTTTAATAAAGTTTTCTTCATAGTGATTGCTTTGGGGGGGGTGTGTGTGTGGTTTATACCTTGAGGTTTTGGATGGCACTAAAAAGAGCTTATAGTACTATGTTGTACCTTGGTGTATGTTTGTGTGTACTCTGTGGGTCTGTGGTGCTCCCAAATACATGCTGAATGGTGTCCAGTATGTTGATTATGCTAACAAGCTTGTTTTTGTGAGCAGAAGCAGGAAACAAACTCTGCAATTTTAAGTATTGTTGTGATCAAATGTGGTGTTCCTCACTTAAAGGAAAATGGAGTGATAAAATTGAAAGGCAGGTGAGCAAGTCTGCCTTTCTGGAGCCCAGGGATGTATTATCACTACTGTTTTGTCCTAAAATACAGCATTATCTTACGACACTTCCTTCAGTGGTATGTACTGACTTGGCTGGAGAGCTGTCTTATGGCTCACCCTGCAAATTTGCTGTTTGAGTTCTTTTCGCGCTTAGCATTTGGTATTAACAGCAGTCCAATGATCAGGTTGCGCTGTTGTCTTACAGGTTAAAGCAATGACTAGGAGAGCAGGAAAAAGCATGTTCTGCTTTTAATCAAGGCTTGCATCTCTGTAAAGGTCACTCGGCTTAGGGATGGTTAGGATTTAGCTGAGAACCTTGATCAATAGGGATTTGTGACATACTTGAGGGCAGAGGGAAGACAAAGGTAAATTAGCCTGACTCATCAAAGGCATCTCAGAGGTGTTGCTGAGTATCTTACCTAAATGATCTTGAACATGTAAGTGTTTGGATTTGTGGAGGTTTTGCTTCAGGTGTAGCATTACCCCAAGAGCAGCAGTGTAGTAGGCTGCTAGCAGGGATTTTCTGCCCTGGTCTAGTCATGAGCTGTATCTCAAGGGGCAAAGGCTAACTTCAAAACATGACATTTCTATTAATTTAGCTATATAGTTGAATGCTTGACAATTCAGACTGCTTGTGTGTGTGTGTGTGTGTGTATGTATATGTATGTTGTGTGCCAGTGATTTGTGAGTTAAGTGTAAGGTCTAATCCTTTTTATTCTTCTGAGATGAAAGGGTTTCTGAAAGAGATGGCTCACACTGACATTAATGTAGTTAAGATTTGGCTGTGATTGCAGGGTTGATGATACAATTTAATGTGACTCAAGAAAATGAAAAACTTTTAAATTACTACTGAAAGGTGAACAGTGCTTGTGTTCACTGTGTGGCATGTGTGTATTATGAACCTAAGTATCAAATTGCATTATTATTTAGGGCATAAAATAGGTAAGAAGTGTTTTCGCTAGGATATGAAAGGCTCATAAGTACGCTATTGACTTGGAGTAAGGTTTTCCTTTCAGTAGAACAGGATTTTGTGGAATGGCCAAAGGTATCAAAATGTTTGTTTCTGAAAATCACAGGAAATTATACTAGGAAGTGTGCAAGTAACCTGGTAAAATTTGCTTTTGAATTTCTGGAGGCACTAATGAATGATATCCTCCTTCCACGGGGAATAGTGTGATTCTGTTCCTATGCTCATGCCAAGCCCGTGTGCTTTATTGTTTATGGCTCTTGCTGAACAGCTGAATCTGTGGGATAACTTTTTCTGATGCTGGATAGCCTGAGCCTGAACTATTTTTTTTGGGAACTGGTGCTTCTTTCACATAGATCTCTTGGCCTTCCAGGAGTTTGAGGAGTTATGGGTGACCTTGAAGCAGGATAAACAAGAGCCTATTGCATACCAAACCTAGGGGAGGTATCAGTGTGAACCATGTGATGCCTTACTCGTGTGAAAATGGTTTAGCTATCAACAGGCATTAGTGTTTCAGTGTCTTTTGTGGCACCTTGTTGACAATTGGGCCAAACTGGCCAAGACAAACCAGCAAATGGTGCAGCGTTTGCTTTTCTGGTTTGAGTCCTGGGGGCTGGTTGGAGGTGGGTTGGCTGAGGGCATTCTTCAGCACAAAGTGAATGCAGGTAAAACATCCATCAGTACAGATGAAGAAACATGTTGAAGTTCTGTAAGTCTAAACCAATGACATTTCTGAAGTCTGAACCAATATGGCTTAAGGGGCAAAAAGAAACTCTTTGCTATATGGATGTTTGGGGGTTTTTTTGTATTTTAAGTTAGTCTGTTAGAAAACTTTGTAAGCTGTTTGAGTTTGCTGTAGTAATACCCACGGCTGAGATCAGACTTCCAGAGTATTTGCTTTTTGTCCAGGAGACACTTTGGGGGTGTTTGTCATCTGTATTGAACTCGGTGTTTTTTTGGAGTGGGGTAGGTGGGGTTTTTGTTTGTTTGCTTTTAGAACAAGATGTTTTTCAATGGCAGATTGTGGTGAACAGGAAATCAGTTAGAAATGAGTTGATTAAAACATGAACAGGCCTGATCTTGAGGTCATTCAGATGTATTACGACAGTGAGTCTGTTAATGAAAGCTTGTCACTCCAGACACGATCTTGCCTCACTGCAGAACCTGAACAGGTAGGTAGGATGGAGGTCCCTGTACCATGCCACAAATGTAAATGTGTTGGTCCCTGTCCCTAGGAGCTTGCAATTTAAAAGATGAAGCTAAGGAGATGGATGAAACTTAATGTGCTGGGGTAGAGAGTGAGATAAAGATCAAGGCTGCTACCATTGGCAGAGTGAAGATAAGAGCCAGCCTCAAAGAGATAAAAGTGATTGGGAGAGAGGAAGCTGGTGGAGGCACTTGGAAGGGTATGCACACAGCAGGGAGTGATGGAAGGTATCGAGCTATAAATACAGTGGTTGTAATGGTTTAAGTGACTTGAAAAGGATGAGATAAATGTCAGAACACTGGCCAGGATATTAATCTTAGTATGAGGAAGGTGGGCCAACATGTATCTCTGAGTTAGGAGCATGTCCTAGTGTTTACTTCTCCCTTTTAGACGTGGAATGTGATTTTTCTCTTTTCTAATTCTTCTTAGTTTTCTTTTTCCTTTCTGTAAGTCAGTTTTCCTGCAGCCATGTGACTGGTGGATTTGGTGCAAGCAGGGTGCAGGAATGTGTGCTGGACCACAGTGCAGCATCCCCAGGCTGTTAGTGTCACATGGACCCGCATCCTCTCTTCTTTATGAGACTTTGCTCCAGAAGCAGCTGGGGTGATGGAGCTGCCTTGGCACTACTGCTGGTTCTTCTTGATGTTGCAAGGGATTTTTTAGGTGGTGTCTCTGGGTTTTGGGTAATCTTCTAGCACTGGGGAGGAGGCAGCAGTGTGGCTTGAGAGATATATTCATCTCTAGGATTTGTAACCAGCATGTTGTAGCATTTGGCTGTAGACAGAGAAGTGTGGATGGCACCCACTTATCACTGCTGCGGTGTCCTGCTGAAGCTGGAGTGTGAAACGATGGCTGAGACAGGAGAAAGTCCATTTATTTCTGTGTGGGTAGATCAGGTTGAGCAGACGCTGTAGTGGTTGTGGTGAGTCTGGAAGTGGTGGCAGCAGCGAGGCTTGATTCACTGTTGAGGGTATAAGCGATTGAAATATTAATGCTGACATGTTCCACAAGGAAATGCCAAACGAGAGTTGCACACTGTTGATTAAAAGTGGTCTGTGTGTAGGCAGTTTAACTCTGTCCTTAAGAGCTCCTGAGCTGCTCCTGGAAGCTGAAGGCCCTATCTTGGCTCTTGTGAGTGTGCTGTGATTTGAGAAGATCTTGCTTCACACACGCAGTGCAACCTTAGCCTTTCTTCTTCCCTGCATAAGCCAGGGGTTTGGGTATCCTAATGGTAATGCAGACTTAATAATCTGATAATTGGAGAATGTGAAAAATGGGTGTGTGCCACTGCTGTGTGTGTGGTAGCAGAAGGTGGCTGATGGCAAAGCTTTATTTGGCTTCTTTTGTGTAGGCATGCATGGGCAGAAGGTAGGGCTGAGGAGGGAGTAACTGCTTGAGTATGTGGCCATGTAGTAAGTTTCTGCCTTTGACAGTCATTTATGGCAGTAGAAGTGAAAGAAGAAAGTAGCACTGAACGCTTCCAAACATCAGTGCCTGAAGTGGTTGGAAAGAACTGGAACAGGTGAAACTTCCTGTAGTGAGGAAAAACCTTGTGTAGAAAGGAAGTATGAGGAAAGGTGATGGGGAAGGTGGGGAGCTGTTTGATTAGCCATGAGTGACACTGGCCTTTCTCTTAGATGTGTTTGTAAGAACAGCTTGGCTCTCTCCAAGGGAAGACCTGTGCCTGCAAGCAGACACCACCCAGCAGAGGAAGAGCAGGGCAGGTATAATACTTTCCCACAAGCATACACCCAGCCTCTGATTTATTTTCTTATTTCTTTCCCTTCAGCTTGGGGGATTTCCTGAGCCTGATGTCGTTTGTGTTTTATAATCCTTTATGGATCTTTAGTCCAAGTACTTTTCCAGTCTCTCTTTGATTCTGCATAAACTCGTGCATCCACAGCAGCCTGTGGCCAGTCAGGCAGGGCATGCAGCGCACAGACCTCTCTGGGTCTATTCTGGACCCTGCTCCATACCAGCTTTGTTTGACAGCCCCTCGGTGGTGTATTGGAAAAGGTAACAAACCCTATCTTGTCTCTCCATGCACTTAGGATGGTGTAGATGCTGTATCCTCCTCTGCTATGCATGTAACCAGTGTGCTGTCAGCAGCTTCCTGCACTGCACACAGCAGGGTCCTGTGATAGAATATTCTCTTTAATTTCCCGATACATCCCGATGTTTCTCTGCAGGCTGAAGGATCCCTGCTACCCGGCTGTTCCTCACCAGGAACCTGCTTCACACCTTTCATGAGTTTTATTGCAGTCCTCTAAAACTCTCCAGTTATTCCAGCTCCTTTTTGGCTCAAATTCACCTGTGTTTTCTGCAGCTTAGGAGGTCATTTGTAGAATGCTGCACACTTGCCTTCGGGGTGCTTTCAGAAAAGAATAATCTTTTGCAACTTGAAAACCTGAAACTTTAAAATTTTGTGTGATTTTTACGTGGAGAGAGGTTAATTTTTTAGTATTGTCTTGCTGTATTGTAATGGAGATTTAGCTTAAAAAACATCCCCAAGGCTCTCAGCACCTTCTTGTCAAGCTGTCCAGTGCAATTTGAGTTGGCTTGAAGCCCCTGCCAAAGCTGCGTGCAAGTTTCCTAATTCTAGGAACAGTATCAGTAAGAGTTGAAAAGAGGGAGTGTGTGTAAGGCCTTCTTAGAAACAACGCTACTGTTTATTAAAACAGAGAAAGAAGCCACTGTTGCAAAAGATAAGGCGTTTCTGCACAGGGAAGAAAAGATGATCTTGAAGCACAGGAGAGGTTTTTTAGCTCATAAAATTGCTCAGCACTAAGAATAGCAGAACCACATTTTAAATGAACAGTTGTGGGTAAAGTTTATTCGTAAGGGTATCTTTGCCTTCTCAATTTTAGGAATACGTTTTGAGAAGGATGTGTTATAACCAGTGTTTAAATAATTCCTCCAGTTAAAAGGGCTTCATGTAACAGGTTTCCTTAAAACAGATGTTGCTGCTTTTCCTCGCTTGTGGGAAGTCAGTAAAATTGTATGCACAGAGTGCATCTATCAGCTCAATTTTGAGCATTGTTAGGCTGTTGTTGAGTAAAGGATGTGGAATTCTGCTTTCCTCAAATAACACCACTTGTCTCTAGCAAGCTATGCCTTTGAAAAAAGACCTCAAAGAAACAGGGCAATGATACAGGAGAGCAACTATGTATTTGGTAAGATATGGGGTGAAAAAAACCCCAAACCCATCACTAATTTATGAAGAATTCATCTTGGCAAATGACCTTTTCCTCCACAACCTGCATGCCATGTGTAATGTCTGAAAAGGAGCTCCTTGTAGTCCTGCCCTGTCCTGGTAGTGGAGACGTGGTGCTTTTGGAGGCACATGTCGTGTCTGAGGTTGTGCAGGGATTTCGTGCTTTCCTGCATAACAGGAACATTGTGTGGCCACGTGCACCAGAAGGTCTGGGGCTGTTCTCCTGCTTTTGATGGCAGTCAGATGAATTCCCATTTCCCCCTAACCTGAAGTTCAGGAAATGGAGAACTTCAGTAGCATTCTCCAGAAAGCATTAAGCCGTCTTAGTCTTTGACGTGGAGATTTTAATCATTTAATTATCTTAGATTAATATCTTCTGTAAGCAAAGCTTTTATCCTTTTAGGAATCAGTTGCAGAATTATGTCAGTAAAAGCTCTTCCTGTAAAAAGAAATACTCTTTAGTATAGATTTCTTTGAGAGAATCGGGATTTGTCTGTAATGGTCTTAAACAGCCTTGCTTTGTTTCGAAGTGGCCTGACTTGTATGACCTTAACTCGGATGCAGGACATGAAGTGTAAATTAGATATATTCTCACCTGATGTGTTTTCGGATGGAATGCACTGGGGTTGCAGTCCAATGGATTCAGACTAATCTAATCCTCTGCCCCAACTTTTATAAAGCTGTAGGTTATTTTAACATAGGAAACTTGCAGAGCACTTTGTCAGCGTGTTCCTTGATTTGAAACAAGACGTTTTGGAGCAGTGGCATGCTGCCATCCCATTTTAAATATTTGCCCTCTTAGTTTCTCTTCTGCCTTTGCAATCCTTTTCCTCTGATTGTTCCTCCCAAGGACTCTGGCAGCTCTGTGTAGCTTTAGAATCTGATCCCATCTTCAGCTGAGGAATTCAAATACAATGGTGTAATGAAGAGAACGTTGTTTTAATTGTCTGAACTTATGTGTACTATGGAAAAGCCCGGATGCTTCCTGGACCAGTTTCCCATGTTAAATGTTCATAGGAAGTTGCATTTGTGATGTTCTCTGCATTCTGAGGCAGCAGAGCTCAGTTTAGAATAAAGGCTGAAACTTTTGTACAGAGTCTGTTAGTGGAGCTGCAGTTTGAATACAGAGAAAAGCTCAGTGTAGGGTGCATTTCTAGGCCGCTCTGGCAGTGGGGGGGTCGGTTCTGGGTTCAGGTTTTTGTGGCTTATCTGTCATGATCAGTTATCAAATACTTCTTTTGGGTAGACTGAGCGGATTTTCTTGGAAGAGCTCGTGACAGTCCAGGAACAGCCGTGTGTTTACGCTGCAAGTGAAGGTTACCTCCCAGCTTGTCGTGTCTCATCTGGCCACTGGGTTTTATTCGGTGGCATTTACCTTTTGAGGGTCTGCTGGGCTTTTCCATGGGCATTGTCCCTCCCTTCCCAGCTAGTTTGTATCTCATAATCGATTTTCCTTTTACAGGAGTTATTTCACCCGTTGCTCGACAGCTCCTTTACTGTTCAATCAGTGCTGAGCCAAAGGCACATGGTAGCTGTAATGAAATGCTAATCTGGTTTTTGGTGGTGATCAGCAGTTCTCATATTTGTACTATTAACATAGAAAAATGTTAGTGATGAATCTTACATTGTGAGGACTGAAATAAGATCATCCAGCTTCACAGAAGCTGCGTTGTTTTCTTTGAGCACATTGTGTCCTCATCTACTCTCTGCTCAGAGTCCCACACTGGTTTGGGTTGGAAGGACCCTTAAAGCTCATCCAATTCCAACCCTGTGCTACAGGCAGGAACACCTTCCACTAGAGCAGGTTGTTCCAAGCCCCACTTGAGCACTGTCGGGAGCCACCAAGGAGCTTAACACGTGAGCCCTCTTGCAACCTTGCTGAATAAACCCACTTCTGGAGGATCCTTCTTGCTGCAGAGGTGGAAATCCACAGATTAGCTCTGGGTATCAACAGCACAACAGACATGGGCCTTGGTCTCGCTTATGTTAAACCCATTTTACACCTCTTTGACTTTGCTTGTGGTGCATGTGTGGTGCATATGTTGGCTACGGGTGCCTCTCCAAACAAAAGCAGCCAGGTTTCTGCTCACTCCTGGCAGGCAGCTGAGCCCTGTGAGACCCAGTTCAGTGGGTGGTTCAACTCAGATCTGCTGTCTGGGAGGATGTGGCGGGGGGGAGGCCACATCAGTGGGAGCTCATACAGCTTCATCAGTCACATATCAGTATCGGGGCTTCTGACTGTGACCACAGAAACTGTCCCTGGCCCTGCTGCAGATCCTGCGTGCCCCTGGGTGTGACATGGGATTTCTTTGATGCCTGGAGCTCAGTGGTGGAACAGGCTCCTGAATGCGCTCATACAAGTGGTGGTGGCTGCAGTTGCCTTGTGGGAAGGATCTTGCAAGACCTCAGTCTCGGCTTAGATTTCAGAGGGAAGGTTTTTTTTTTAACGTGGTCAAGTTTCATGGGTTGCTTTTTTGCCTTTTCTGTCTTTTCTGTCAGTTTTGTATCTCTATATACATACACCTGCTTGATGCTTTCAGCAAAGAGCTGATGACTCAGGGCATCAGCCAGCTGCACTGCTCCAACTGCAAGACTGAAATTTCCAGCTCTAACAAAGGGATTAGAGAAGTGGTGACAACCAATAACTCCAGTTCTGAAAGACTCAAGGCTTTATGAGACTGTTATCAGCTTGCAGGTAAAGTTTATGTGAAACTCCCTTATGTTTATTTACACTTCCCACAGTTCTGTTTTGGCTTAAAAATGAAGAGGAAACATGCCGAAGTGTAATCTGTGTGTGTCCCATGATTATAAGCTAATGAGATGATGTTTAACACGTACAGAGTTTTGGGATGAGGGATGCTGCAGAGAGGTCCTGAGCTTGCCTTTATCACAGAATCATAGAATAGTTAGGGTTGGAAAAGACCTTAAGATCATCTAGTTCTGACCCCCCTGCCATAGACAGGGACACCTCACACAATGCTGTTTTAATGCTGTGTTTAAGGCAGGACATCCAGGGATTTTATAAGTTGTAGTGAGGCTTAGCTGGGGATAGTTTCTTCTGGTTCCTGTGTTAGTCTGGCCTCTGATTTGAGTTACCTGGTGAGCTTGCTGTGGAATTGGTTATCATGCTGCCTTTGGAGTTAGGCCAGGCTTGTTCACAGAATCAAACTTAGGAGGTAGGCAGATCTTTTTGCTCTTAAGCTCTTCCTCTTCTCCTCCAAGTATCTTGAACGTAACTTTGATAAAGCTTTTTAAGTGTTCAAGTTTCAGGTACAGAGCTCTGCCACTTGGGGTTGTCTGCTTCAAACCACTGGGCCTTTGCTCTTCAAAATGTTTTGGGGTTGTGCTTGGAGAGATTAGAATAACTTGTCAAACGGCTTTCAGGTGTGCCTTGTGTGTTAGGCGTGGAGGAAAAATGTCCTGACAAAGGCAGAGACAGGTTTTGAAGTTCCTTTTATGTAAGCTTACAGGTCCACAGCAAGGAAAGGGTGGGGGGGATGCTGGTAAATGTTAATTTTTTCCTGAATATAAGTTTAATGTACAAGCTTTAACTGTTGTAATGCTTGACTTGTGTGCACGATGGAGGTGTGATTCACTGCTGCCTCTGGAGCCTGTTTTCATCCTTTGGTCCTTTTTCTAAAGAGGAAAACTATTTCAGAAATAATAGCTTCTCTTGGCCTTTGTGAAAACAAAGCCATCACTAACCACATCGCGCTCTGCGTGCAACGAGCGAGAGCTCTTTGTAGTGATCTTGTGATGCCTGTGAAATAATACAAATGGAGATTCTCGGCTTGCGGGTGTATCTTGGCTGCCGCCTCCCTGAATTGTGGAAACCCAACTTAGTGCCGCTTTGAAATCACGGTGGGTTTGGAAAATGAAACTCAGCAGCCTGGTGTGGGCTGAGTGGGGATGAAAGGGAGCTTCCCCTCGAGTGCAGGGACCCCTCTGTCCCTCTGCACCATGTCCAGCTCCACCGCTTCTCTGTCTCTGGGGCAATGGGGCAGCCTGTGCCAAGCGCTGGGGCAGTCCCAGGGGCACGGAGCTCAGCTCCGCTTTGTTCTTTTTGCCTCTGGCTTTTTCCTTTTCTTTCTTTTCTCTTGTGAAGGGCTGGTATTTTTAGCTGGACGGAAACCAGCACTCAGGGTGGAGTTGGTGTGTGCATACTGTATGATGGGTTATGCGAGTAAACATACAGGTTTGCGTTATTATCTGTAATGCTTGTTCTGTAGGTGTTCTGCAGCGTGTTCCTGAGGTAGAGGCAGCGAAGCACTGTGCTTCCTTCAGCAGTGAGGTTTAACTGAGTGCCTTTGACCCTGCAGGAGAGCACGGGCAGGGTTAAAGCTCTGAAACACCTTTGTTGATTCCAGCAGGCCCCTGTTGCCATTGCTGTGCTTGTGATGAAGCATTCCCCAGTTCTCCTCAGGGGCACTGAGAGAGCTTGTGCTGCGTGGCTGGTGGGGGGGGGAAAAGTAGACAACGTTTCTGTGATGCTTTCTGAAGACTGAATCTCTTCTGTAGCTGTTGTTCCTCAGTGAGAGCAGCCTGCTCTTCTGTTCGGTCAGACCTTGAAGGGAAGGTGGCCAAAGCCACCTGAGGGACAGAGAACAGTGCCTGCAGGCTCGGCCAAGGGGATGGAAGTGGTGGAAGGGGACAGTCCGTCAGGGCTGGGAGCCAGTGTAACCTGGTCATTTGGCTGTAGTACTGCTCCATACTTAAAGCTTGTGTTCACAGTGGCTCTGTATGGGGTAGAAGGGACTTTGTAGTGAGCTGAAACCCAGCTTTTTGTGTGCTCCTCAGACTCTGCTCACACGGCTGCAGGAAGCGTTCACATCAGTTCATTCTGTGTCGGGAACCTTTTGAGTCGCCCTTACCTTGGCACGTGTGTGGTTAACTGCAGAGCTGCTGTTCTGCTTCAAGGTCCTCTTTCCTAGTTCCATTTCTGTCTCATCACCCAACAGTATTTTCCCCTAATGCAAGATTGTATTTCCCCCTCCCTCCTTTTACCAAGCACTTTGTATTTTGCCTTTTCCAATCAGTTTGAACGACTGGCTTTGCTGACAGCAGGGAAGGTGGCCGCCTGCCATTGCTGTGTGCTTCTGTTGCCTACCTTGAAAGAGAGGAAACTGCACTCTGAGGTGTTTCTTGTTATAACTAAATTGAGCTTCCTGAAAAGTTGAGGCTGGGGCACGCAGCTGTCCTGACTTGCTGCTCCCTGTTTGGAGCTGGCGTTGCAGGCAGCGTTTGCATTGCAGTTCCGTACCTGCTGTCAATGGGAGTGTTCGCCACAGCCTTAATTACACCTGGGTGAACAGAGCTGCTCTGCACTCATCCTGTGCCAGTGCTTGGGAATCACCCCTGCTCTGCGTGGGGAGAGGATCGAGGTCTAAGTGAAATGGTGATGGGTGGCTGCAGGCTTTGGTCCTCCCCACAGTGCAGGTGTGAGCAGGCCAGTGTCACAGAACCCCAGACTGGGTTGGGTTGGAAAGGACCTTAAAGCTCACCCAGTTCCCATCCCCTGCCACGGGCAGGGACCTCTTCCATCGGAGCAGCTTGCTCCAAGCCCCTGTGTCCAGCCTGGCCTTGGGCACTGCCAGGGATGGAGCATACACATGCCAGCTTGTGGCTGCAGCAGCTCCTCAGGGCTGGCTTCAGGCTTCATAGTTCTTCCCAGTGGCTCAGGATCCCCGAGCCTGTTGCCATCTGGAAGTGTCCCTGGGCTCTATGAGGACCGGTGCTCTGCACTCCTGCAGTGGATGAGCTCTCTGCATTCTCCTCACTAGAAAACACTTTTTTCCAATATAACTTGCATTCAAATGTCACTGACTTATTTTTTCCCCTCCTTTCTAGACTGACTGCATTGCCATGGAAACCATTGTGGGAAGAGAAGACTTTTCTGCTGGTAACTCCAGAAACTGTGTGGTGCTTTTGGAAGCAAAGCTCAGCTCCAGCCGGGTACTTTCATTTCCACCAGCACGGACATGGACACACATCCTTTTCATTAATTTCTTTTCATAGACATCAGCTCTCTACAGTTGAATTAATTTGAATTGAGATTTCTTTTGTCATAGCTGTGCTTTGGTGATGGAATTTGGTCTTTCATGTCATACCTATTTGGGAGGCAGCATGAATGCTAATAGGAGATCCCTGTATGGCCCTTTCCTCCTCCTGCCTCTCCCATTAATAATTGTTTTTATTTATATTCTGAGAAGTCAAAGCTGGTTTCTGGTTGTCTGTTTAACATGGGGTTTGCTTCTCTGGTACATTAACAAGTGGTTAGCTTAAAACATGTATTGTTTAGGAATCTTTTGGCAGTTCTGGATTTCTTCAGGTGGCCGGGCAGAAGCAGGGGTGGATGGAGGGATGGATGGATGGAGATGTACACATCAGCTGGGGGTGACCCCAGGCACTGACTGGGTCTGACAAGAAGGAAAGGCCTCTTCTGCCTTTGTTTTCCCTCTTTATTTAAGGTTTTGCTTTATGGTACAAGAGGTGTTTCTCGATCATAGGCTAGAGTATTCTAACTCAAGCGTCTGTCAGAGCTTCAGCTGAGTTCCTTTCGTTGTTTGCTCCGAATCTTGGTATGTACAAGGTAGGATTAATGGGCTGGTTGTCTTGTAAATTGTTTTGTTCTTACCCTCGAGGTGCTTGTTTATAAATACGATTGTGTAAAACGAGGTTTCTGTTGGTGCATTCGAATGGGGAGCTGCAGGGTTGGACCCAGCGTTTGTGACTCCTGCATTACGCTTTCCAGCTGCAGCTTTCTGAAGAAGAACCACCCTGATTGATTTATTGTCAGCTGATAAGTCCCATCTTAAATCTGGGACTATTCCTGTTCTTCCTGGCATAATGGGGGGGGAAAAAGGGGAAAGGTGGGCTCATCAAGTGTTGTTTCCCACTCCCACAAAGGTGAACGGTGACCATTTGAAATAAGCCCTGATTTTTCTACAGTTTTAAGTGCTTCACTCTTGTACTGATTTATTTTTTTGGGGGGGGAGGGTTGAAATGAGTTTTGGGCACTGCTATAGAGTGTGACAGGAGGTGTTGGTGTGTGATAAAAACCACTGATGATTGATGAGGGGTTTGGAAGTGGTACGTGAATCCTCGCGCTGTTCTGCACCACACAGCTGGTAAATCCTCCTCAGTGTATATTGTACAACCGACCTGCCAGGCTGCCTCACCTCCAACGTACAACCTTAACATTGCTCGGACAGTTCGCACAACAGATCGGACACTGTCGGCTTGGATTGCTCGGTGATGGGTACCCAAATCTATTTTTGAGTAGTATTAAAGTGTCATTATAAAACACAAAGGCTTTTGTTTTGGAAACATGGTAGCAATCAGTTTACACAGTATCTAGTGACAGGCAAAACTGTTGCTACAGGGTTTAAAAGCACAGTCCCCTTTTGGATTCTGGAAGAGGAGTTTAACTTGGTACAGATACTTGTTGCTGCTAAACATGAATTGAAAATAAGACCACTCTTACAGACCACGTTACTGTCTCGCCATATAGCTTCTGTTTGGGCTCTGAAATTAATACTGCAATACATACACAGCTTTTCATAAAGCTTTACATCTTTCCTAAGACATCAAAATTTGGCTGAAGATCATTCTAAACACTTAATGGGAAAGGAAGAGGTTGTCTCGAAGACATTTGTTACATACTTATTTCAGATTAGATCCCTGAGGCTGCCATTGTACAATATACAGCACTGATTTAATAAATGCTGAATAAATAAGTAAATGGGTAACCTCAAGTGTAGTGGTACAAATACTAATAGGTACGGCATAATAAATATGCAATCTTTTTGAATCTCTTAGTTTACAGCAACTAATTTATTCAGTATTGTGCTGGAAGAACCTTTTTGGATGATGTAAAACATATCACTCTCTATCCTACCTTCCAGCTACCCGTTTATGCTGCTGTATAGGACGAAAATACCAATGATAGAACAATGTTTGTCCTGTAAATTTAATTTGATATTGGACAGTTCTTGTCTGTACAAACTAAAAACATACATGGTTGAAACTGTTCATTATATTTGCTATTTCTGCTTCACAGATCCGTTTGAGAGTTGAGCTGATTGATCTGGCTTTGTCTTCCATTGTAAATACTGTTCCGTCGTTTCCTATGTAAAACACATCGCGTTGGCGGTTTTGGGAGACTGGCTTGAAGCTCTGTATAGTGTTTATATTTATCTGACTTGGCTTTCCATAGAGCTCCTTGCAGTAAATACGTGTTCATGTAGCTCCGTGTCTGTGCTTTGTTTTGAACTGAACTGGGGGGATGTGTGTGTGTGTGTGCGTGCCCAAAGAGCGTTTCCTTGTGTTGATGTCGGTTCCTTCTTCAAGTGGTTTTGTCCCTCTGTGTCCTGGAAGATCTGGAGCAGCTTTTAGTGCATGTCAGGGGTGAGTCACAGCCTGTCGGGTGTTCTCTGCCCTAATGCTTCGTGTAAAAGGTGACACAGAGCAACCCACCCGGTTTTCTTTGACACAGCCAAACAACTTTGTTTCTGAATGGAACAAACCCAGCCACTGCCTGGTTCCTGCTTGTTCTGCTTTGAATGCAGACCATTGTCTGTGACTGCATTTGGAGGTTTCGTGATCAAAAAGGACTAAGTCCTGGAAGGGATTCTTAGCATTGTGGTATCAAGTATGTTCCTGGCTTTAGGGCAGAAGGGAAGGAGTGTGGTTTGCTGCTGTAAGTTTCGTTGTGATACTTAGGTTTGATATGTGCTTAATAGGTTTCAGTAAAACCAAAGCCTGTGGAGATTACCCAAAATGATGAGGTATGCCCCCACTTCCGAAAACAACTGAACTTGAGCTGGAAAATACCAGCAAAACATAGTGTAACTTCAGGTTCCTTACACTCCTGAAGGATGTGTCAATAATTCTGTATAGGAAGAGATTTTGTCCATAGGTTTGAGTGTGTTTGAGTGCCATAAGTGCGGGTGAATACTGTGAAATGTCTGGGATTGGGTTTCCTTAGAAACACCTGATCTAATTCTCACCCTGTTACTCGTGCGTTAGAACAGCTCCCTGTGAGCCAGGTTTATGGTAAGAAAGGGGTTTTTCTCCAACAAGCCCCCTTTCTCAGGGCCTCATTTTACAGCGTGGGGCCTATCGGGGGAAGCAAAGGAGCTCAGTGCTGCTGGCCCATGGCAGGAGCAGCCCTCCAGCAGTAAACAAACACTGAGAGTTATCCAAATACTGTCAAGACTGTTGCAACAGGCTCACAATAACTGCTGCAAGAGACCCCTGAATGTCTCCTTGGTCTGAAATGGGCTGGCTTGTTGGAGGCTTTAGTATTGGGGGGCATGGTGACAGTTCTGCCCTGGCTTTTCAAACCCTTTGGGTGAATCATTGACAGAAGGCTCTTGCTGCTGAAGGATGGTGGAAGGCCTCAATTAAACCCAGAAAGCAAGTTAGATCTTCTGTCTGAAGGCAGGCACTCGAATGCACATGGAAAGTCTTTGTTTAGGAACGCATTGGCCAGTTCTAGTGGACCTCGCAGTACTGGAGCTAATCAGGAAGGAGCAGCAGGGAAGAAGGATCAGGTAATGCTACACGTTCTGTTGCATGTTGTTCATCCCTGCATCCTCTGTTGGTCACAGCAATAGTATTCCCTTGAATATAAATAAGTGTTTCCCATTGTTTTTCCATGAGGGGTTGTGAAGCACCATGTCTCAGGGGAGAACAGGAGCACGGAGCTTGCTGTGCAGATCTGAGAGGTAAGAAAGAGCTGCTTCTCACATCCTCTTATGACAGAAACACCCCAAGCTCGCTTCCTTTATTAAGTTAGAACTTCTGAAGCAGTGTTACAGCTGTAGGAGACTGTCAGGCTCAGTGGGCACTGCAGCTGCCTGCTGGCACTGTCCCCTTGGCCATTACCCTGTGCTACACCCAGAGGCTGCAGTGAGTACTAAAGACAGCAGTTTGCTTTACCAAGTAGTTCCTCTTCATCTCGCTGTTCTTAGGCAGAGGGCAGGCACCTGTCTGGTACAAGTGGGTTGAGTTAATAACCTTTCTTTCAAAAGCAAGTAGTTCTAGATACTTGCCCTACATTTTAAATGTAGAACGTTGTTACTGCTCCCTTGAGCTACTCACTGGTCCCAGCTTCCATTAGCAACAGTGTCCTGCTTTCTGTCAGCCTGGAAAGACCAAGTTATCCTGTCCTCTAGCACAACTTTCAGCCTATGCTTCTAGTGGCAGTGGCCATAGCAGCAGGAGTGTTGTGTGTCCAGCAATGGTGATGGGTTGTCAGAGGGTAAAACCAGAACTTTTACTGCCTGCAAAATCAGTGCTAAAACTGCTTTTAAAATAGGCATTTTCTTCCCCCATTAATGTGAGAAATCCTCGCTGTAGCAGGGACTTGACCTTCACAACAGGACAAAACGCTTAAGAGCTTCTGAAGCAGGGAGTTTGCATGTAGTAATGTAGGTCATGGCATAGAAATGTTGCTGCCCTGCCCTGTGCCCACTCTGCTTTGCAGGCTGGACTTGGCTCTAGAATTGTTTCAGGAGTTTAAATCACAGTCACAGAATGGTTGGGGTTGAAAGGGGCCTTCATAAAGATCATCTAGATCCAACCCCTTAAATCCCACCTTAAAATGATTTCGAGGTTGAGGAAGGCTTTTCCCTTTTAGTCAAGGATTATAAGAGTACTTTCTAGCATGAAGGAAGCTACTGAAAAGCCTGGTTTAGGCAGGACTTTGTTCTTTAATACTAGAATAGCGTCAATCCAAGGTTCTGCATAAGGTTGCTGATTTGGGGATTTGTGAATGAGTTATCCTTTAGGAAGTTGCATCTTCTCCACTCATCATCCCAGTTGCAATTGCCAGTACAGCACCTGCAGCAAGCCACAGGAGCTGGGTAGTGAGCAGAGAGGGGTAATGCACTCGCCTTTCCAGTAAGCTTCTAAAAGCCATTGCTGTGTGTGGGCACTTCCAGGAACCCGTTCCTGGTTCTGGTCCTGCTTTCAAAGCTCCATGGTGCCCTCGGGTGGCTAAAGCGTGCACCTTGTCCCTCTACGACTTAAAATACACTTCGAGTTTGTTCCTGCTTATGCTTAACTAACTTAACTACCTTACGTGATTAGCTGAGAGAATGAAAGCTTTAGTTCAGACATCAGGATAAAGACCTGTACCTGTAGATGAAGAAGTGGTGTTCTGAGCCCATCGTCTTTAAGCTGTTGAAAACTGTCAAGGCTCTAATATTCAAAACAGGTTTTACTGTTAAATAATAAATCTGGAAACGCAAACTTTTACCTGTAGTTTAATATTCATATACTGAATGATAGCACCTTGAGGCCCCAATCAACATTTGAGCCCCCTCAATATCTCTGCCCCAAAGAGCTTACAGTCTAAGCAGTCAAGAAGTAGGAGAAAATAACAACTGTGGTTGCTTTTATAGATCAGTAACTGCGATCCAGCACAGGGCAAGTGATTTACCTGCTCTAAGGCACATCGTGTGTGGCGGGAGTTAAACCAGCATCTCCTGCATCTCTGCTGCAGGTCTCAGTTAAAACACGCTCCTTCCTCGCTGGACCACTTTTAATAAAGATGAGCCCATTTGGAAATCACAGCCTGAAACAGATTAAGGTTCAGGCCTGTTCTCCTGATCAGGGTGAGCACTGCAGGAACAGAACAGGGAATGTATCTGTCACACATGTAAGCTGCTTCACATACTTTGATTTCCTGTGGTCATCTCACAGCTCTGGGCCTTACAGCTGCCGTCAGATGAGCTGTTTGGAGTGCTCTCCAGTGTAGATTGGAATGTTGCCTCCTATCTTTTCAATCAGTTTGATGTGCTGGGAGGGAAAGCCCAAAGCTTAGAGAGAAGCTGTGGTTGTGCCCTACCAGAACAACCATGTTCTGCCCTTCCACCCTATGTGGATGCTTCTTGCCGGTGAGTGCAAGGCAGGCAGTGGTGGTAGGGAAGGCTGGGAGAGCTCTTTTGCTTGACCTTAGCATCTATTTTGCTTTTGGGGGGCTAGGGATAGGCTGCTATGTTCAGTTTAGGCTTCTGAGGAGCCAGTGGTAAGATAGGACTTGTGTTTACAAGAAGAGACTTAATATTGTATGTCAGCTTTGGTAACAAGTTCTTGACTTGGAGGTAGCAGCAGGTTCAGTTTATTTGTATATGCATCAGCAAACCAAGATAAAATGAGTTGAAGGATGCACATCGCTGAGTTGCCCACTCTCTACCAACCCCGATAACTGCAGCTAGTTGAAAAAGACAAAGCTATTAATATTTTGCACTTTAAACTAAAGAACTTCAGTTTCATACTTCATTGAAAGCTTTTGAAATCAGCACCAATCTCATTGTATAAATCACTGCCATCTGGTCAGGCACCAGTCCTATGCCTTTTGTCAGCTGTGCATGAAACAAGGAAACTCCTCATGCTCCGCGTTTACCATAACTGCAAGGTAAGGAGGAACAGCCATTGGCAGATAAATTACTTAACAGTCATCATAAACAAATAGACTTCCCCTGTATAAAGCAGTGTGTTAACTCACGAGTTAAGTTGTATTGGTAGGTGAGGTGGCAATATACAACAGAAAGAATGCAGTATTGTCACTTGAAACAGTCTTGCTTCTTCAGGGAGCTCCGTTTCTACAAGAGGGTAAATGAAACAGCACTGACCAGGAGCTCAACAGCCACAGGTACAAAAAGCAATCGCTTTTGAGCTATTGCACAAGGAGTGACACATACACTGCAGGATCCTTACAGAACAACATCAGAAAGGCTGCATGCACCATTGTTCAAGGCCTTATGTGAACTATACATACACAAGAGCCGCTGTGTACTGTAAATACATGGTGGGTGTGTATAAATTCACATAAGATTAAAAGATTAATTAGTAAATAGGAAAGTTTCCACCAGCTTATGCTTTATTGTATTCTACCGGTCTCCTAGCACGTACACTAGTGTGGATAAAAGGCATGACACCACCTCTGAGTAGAGGTTTCATTGGAAGTAAAACCTTAACTGCTTTGGTAACTGGATATTCCCAAGGAACAGGTTTGTCCGACCAAACTGAGAACTAAAACACGAGTGTGACTTTTATTCAGAGAAGAAGGCTCTAGGATTGGCTAATAACTTCACGTGTTTCCACAAGACACAAACCAATCCTTTTCAAGTGGATTGGGTTTTCTGAGCACAAATAAACCCACGGGTCGCATGGTGTCCGACACTTCAACCCTGATCGAAATGACTTCAGGGTAACTGCATTCCCCAAACACAGCAGGTTGGCAGCTGAGGAAGCAAATGAAATCTAAAATGAGGAAGTTGGCAAAAGAGGCGTAAATTCTCTCTGTACCACAAGTTTCATGATAAAATACTGCTGTATCTTTTAACTTTAAACATAAGCATTTTTATATCAGTTTGTTCCTAACTGACTGGAAGTTTCAACTAAGAAGGTGTTTACACAATATACACATTTCATTACTTACAAAGAGAAATAAGCTTAACATTTCATATTAAAAACCTGGGATACAGTAGGGTTAGTAGCACCATGAAAAATGTTCTTCAAAACTGCAGTCTTGTTACTTTGAACGTCCTCAGTGCGTCGTGGTTTCCTTTATTGCCATGCTTGATCAAAAAGGTGCCATTTTGGTACAGGGAGAGAAATGAAACAATTCATCTTCTGATCCTTTGTGAACCTCGAGTGTTCTTTGCTGGTTCCAAGGGGTCAGTTCTTTCACCTTAGTCCTGTTGTCAGACACGTACTGAACAACCCTTAGAGTTTGGCACGTGAGTGAGGTACGCTTGACTTTGCGTGGTTAAACCAGTTTGGATGTGTGTTTCGTGTTCTTTCTGCACAGTAGCACCATTGTTGCAGCTGGAACAGTGCAGCGCAGCAATTCTCAACTGTTTTATAAACGTTCTCCAAGACGTTACGTCTTCTTCATGCAAACTTGACAACGACTAATCCGCGTCCTCAAGTCTCCAGCTTTCAGTGTCTCTGACTGAGGTTTACTGGTTGACAGACACAAAGGTAAGGGTAGGTTAGCCTTTCCTTTGCTAACAGAACCATTCCTTTAAACTTCTACTTCATTCACAGTTTAAGATAACACTTAAATACAGGACTACCTCCCTTCTTATGTACTTGAGAGCAATTCTTAAGGGGGATCTTGTCCTCAACACCAGGTGACAGATGTCCAGTGTTGTCCCATGTCTCAGTACCCTAAGCAGCTACTTCAGGCTAGCATATAGCATAGCACAAATACCAAACCAAGTGGAAGGTGAAGTCTGTACATTTGAGACAGTATTTCTGGGGTCTTTGTAGCCTTCAGGTGTCTTAGTTGAAGGGTACTTTTAACAACCCATAAACAGCATTGCTACAATTGCTCTGTATTTTAAGTGATGGCACTCCCAAACTATTTCTTTATATTCTCAAAGAGTAGGAGGTGGAGACAGATGAAACAAATCTGCAGGTGCACAGAATAAGTCCAATTCTTAAAAGTTTCTTTAACAAATAGGGTAAAATAGGAAGTTGTGTTTATGGGAGACAAAAAACTCCAGGGTGCATGGTAGTTGTCAGTAGGCAGCTTTCACTAGTGCATTACAACTGACAACCATGCTGAAAACTGAGAGAGTGATGGCTGTTTAATGCACATTAAACAACATGGTTATAGACATTACACAAAGCCAACTTAGGGGCTACTACTGCTGTGCATCACAGTGCATATTGCCAGCCCTGTACCCCAAAGCTACAGTTTGCAATTGGGTGCCAGTGGGAACACTGAGGTTTCCATCAGCACACAAACAGGGCAGGAGCCATTGATTCCAGGGGAGGAGATGACTTTTCAAAACCAAAATGATTTTGCTACTCAAGTGGAAAGGGAGAAAGCCTGAGGAGCTGAGAGCCTCCAGCTGACGTGCTGAGTGCAGCAAAGCTGAGGACAGAACGTGCACTGGCTTCTTCACAGCCAAACGTCATCCTCATTCTTCTGCCAAGCACTGGAAAAATGCTTGCCATGGAGGGTATGAAACCTCTGCTACGCATGGCTTTTAAAAGCAGGTTATGTGAACAGCTGCCTTAAATGGTTAAAGTACAGCTGGTTCTGCCCCTCACACCTGTCTGTTGTATGTCTGTGAACTGCCTTTCCAAATACCTGAGTCTAAAGACCTGACAAGAGAAAAACCCAACAAAATGGATCTTTTAGGCTCCAATTACAGTAACTAGAGAAGGTGCTACTAAATGTGAGTGAGAACTGACATGAAAGAATCCAACTCCTTCCAAAACAGGATGTGCCCCGGCAAGTTTTTACACACTATTAAAGGCTTACCAAGGAAACACTTGAAAAACTGGTTGTGAGGGGGAAAACAAGGGAAATTATTTCCCTATACCCCTGCAAACAAATCTCTTGATCTTTGGAATAAATTCAGGTTCCAAAGCTTTTATTCTGGAATAAAGCAATATCCAAGAAACAGGTTTTCTTACCTGAACATTTCTGACACCTCTACAGTTGCCAGCCAGAAACTATAGGAATTGGCATAGTAATTACAGGTGCCACGACCATGGCATTCAATGAACGGAGCTGAGCGGAATTCCTCTAAACAGGATCCAGGCGATGCCAAGGCCTGTCCAGAGCCCTCTGCTCCAGCACTCGTGTGCTGGTGGAGAGAAAAACCACACAGACAAGAATGTTAGAGGGGTGCTAAGAATTACATAGCACAACATTCAAACACTACATGAGCCAATGTTTGCTCTCAGTTCAGATAATGAGGTGTCAGACACCTCCATAAGTATCAGTTACATTGGGCTTTACGTACTGGAAAATCCCTGTTCATCTTGGCTACCAGGGTTAGTCATAGGAGGTAAAGGCTTTCAAATGATAACTACTGCAGGGAGAGGGAGGAAAACAAAGTCCTAAAGTAGGTAGTTGAGGACACAACCGGGTACTAGCCACTTGTGGAGTAGGAGGCAGTGCTTACCATCATGAAAGAGTAACCAATCCAAAGGGAGTCCCAGCCTGGAGGACACACAGGAATCTGGATGGTCTGACTGTGGACAGCTATCACCATAGCAGGAGCTTCACACACAACACACCTGGACACAGGGAAGTATCAGAGAAATGTGATATTAAAACCTGATATGTTTTATTAAGAATTCTTACACAGAGAAAGGGAGGAAACCCAGCCTGTGAGAGGCTGTCCTAGTGACCTAGGCTGCTGCTCTGCAGGAAGGAGAACTCTGAGAGCCTTTTAGTGATCCCTGTGGCACATAAATAGACCTTTTAAGACAATAAATACTTTAAAACAAGCTGTTCTCCTAGGTTTCCCAGACAGATTCACCTCCTAATATTCAACCTGCACATTGGAAATACATGGATAAGATGGGTTATTTATCCAGATACTAAAAGAGAGACCTGAGAGCCTGCTTTGTCTCACCTGCTAATGAATGGCTGGATGCTCTGCCCAGTCAGCGGCTCCATGCTCATGGGCATTGGCTCTGGAGTTGACAGCCAGTAGGAATAGTCATTCCTCGATGCAAAATTACAAACATTGTTGATGTTGCAGAACATGAAGGGCATGGTGCTGAAGCGCCTGAGACAGCTCCCAGCAGTACCTGCACAGTAAGGTACACAAAACGTGACAGCAGAGTTTGCACTTCATTGCTTTCTACAGCAGTTGTTTGAGAGCAGTAATGGTGTTGGCTTCCTCTCCACCTGCGGGTGCACAGCATGTGCTATCACACTGCCACATGGGGCAAAACCTTAACTTCGCAGCCTTGGTTTACATTCTTTCATCCCCAGTTATGCCGTGCAGCCTCTGAAGGCAGCAGATCCTGGTATGCAATCGCCAAGACTGTCTCTCTTCAGAGAATCAGAGCATTTGATGAAGCAGCTACAACCTCCTTCCCCTTAAAGACAGAGCATACAGCATCTCTCACCCAAATCCTGGCCATGTGCTCTCTCATTTCCTTGCACATACAGAAGAGAGAATCCATCATATATTCTTGATGTTCCTTGTGGACATAACGGTGTATCCCTGGTCTGACTGTGCCGAGTTATAAGGAATCCATGAGCCACAGAAGCTGTTCCAGGAGGGCCAGGTGGGCCTTGTAAGCCATCAGGACCAGGAGGTCCCTGTATTCCTCGTGAGCCTGTTCACATGAGAAACACAAACCATGCAGTATTTATTAACACCATTTCTTTTATGGACTAATGTAGCTCTGAATGGTAGCACGGACTTGGGCCTAAGGTGCTTGTGAGTTTGGGGACCTGGTATCTGCTAACACTTATCTTCCTTTTTCATGTAACTTGGTTAAATCACTGAGGCTGTCGCAGGTGTTCATAAAACAACTGTGCATCTTCCCTGTGTTGAAGGGCTCCTATGAAGTTAAATACGTTCAGAGCTGTGAGGCACCAAGATAACAACTGCAGTAGCAGCGGGAATGAGTCCAAATCAGCTTCCCAATTCCAAAGCATTAAGATAACAAACAAACATCTTGCTCAAGACCACAAAATCAATGGCAGAGCCCTAAGGCATGCTATGAGAACACTTGAGTCAAAGCCCACCAAAGTGAACAGAAAAGCTGCAGTGCAAGTAGAACCACCTGAATGAGAGCAAGAATGAGATTGCTCTCTATGACTGAGAAGGGTACCAGAGAAGTCATTTGTTCCTGAACAGCAAAGCCATCAGAAGATACAACAACAAATACTTAGCCTGTGTTATGCCAGGCATTACTGGTTACATTTTCCCACTGCAATAATGCCAACAGATTTCATAGAAGGATTCAGAGAAAAAGGAGGACAGGCATTATGGATTCCTGTACTGCTTTAACTGTTTGCAGTGCATGAGGAAACGTAATAGGATGTAATCTTCAGCTACTTTGTATGTATCTTCTTTAGGAAACTGGCCCAGTGCCTCGCCTGATTTCTTTTCTCAACCCATAATTCAGTGGTTCTAAGCAATAGCTGCGCAGCAGCCTGGCCTCTGCCTTTGGGGACATTCATTCTTTTATGAAGTCTGCTTTTCCCCATTCATGATTTCCACACAAAACCAAAATTATTTTAGCTTCTCTCCCTCCTCTGTTTCTTGCTATCTTCATTATCATCTGTGCTGCCAAGGAGATGCCATTAAGCTTGAGAGGAAGCATTTTACAGGATTGTTCAGCAAAGGCTGGCAGTGTGTTGGTTCCAGGAATATTCCAAACTGGAGTATGTTCAAGTTCATGAGATACTCAAATTTAGTATTTTTCAGTTAAGGAAATCCTAAAGTTATAATACTATTGCTATTCCCACGTGGTAAAGATCTCAGTTCCCAGTATTAACCTGCATTCACAAAAGGCAGCATCTCTTTTCCACTGGGTTCTCATAGGATAAATACCATACCTGGCTGGCCTGGAAGACCTCTCTCTCCTTTCCGTCCTGCTGGACCATCAAAACCAGGTAGTCCATCACGCCCTGGGTCACCAGGAAGACCAATTGGACCTAGAATAGACACGTGCATAACTGAAATACAGTTCAGTTGAATCCAGCTGAATTCAGTATCTTGTCCCTGCAGCCTATGCCAAGTGACTCGCACTGCAGCCTGCACTCAGCTCTACTTGGTCATTTTCTCTGCAGCCACCTAGGATCATACCTGGCAGTCCCTGTGGTCCTGGCAATCCGGGTGGCCCTTTTGACCCAGGCTGTCCTGGAGGACCTGGGGGACCTGGGTCACCCTTGACAACAATGCTTCGTCCAATGGTGCCTGGTAAACCTGGTGGACCTGAGAGAAGCAGCTCAGTGTTAGCTAAACCAAGGTGGAAGAGAGCATCAGAAACAGTTTCCGTTATTCTTGACTGCAAAGTCTGATGCTAAGAGCTTTATCAATGCAAAGTGTATATATATAAAGCAAAAAAGAGCTCTGGGTGACATCACCCCCATCACTTGCCCCCCTCCAAAGACACCTTTTGCAGGTGTTAATCCATGTTGGCTGGATACAGAGTATAAAATATGGCAGGATTACTCATAGGGCTAAAAAAATACAGCCTGGGATTGTGTTTAAGCCCTTGCTCACTTAACTACGTTCATTGCTGGCTGAGACTGACTCAGTCCTACATGTGGGTAGCAAACTCTGCTGTCAGGGAGCAAAAGTGACAAACAATAATGCTACACATGACACCTACCTGGTGGGCCTGGCAGTCCTTGGCTGCCTGTGAGGCCAGCGGGTCCTGCAGGTCCAGTGGGACCCTTCATACCTGAAACATCAAATCCACACAGTTACACAGTGAAAGAACATGCTGTCTTACAAACTGCTGCAGGAGTGGCCAAAATCAGGCTTCTTTCCTCCCTGAGGGGCTGTTACTGTGTCTGGAGGTTTTCACTTGAAATGCCAGTTAAATACCTGGGAATCCTGGAACGCCTGGAACTCCGGGGTCACCCTTCATTCCATTCAGACCTGGACGACCAGGATCCCCCTGAACAGAACAGCTTCACGTTATTCACTCATCTCCTCAGCAGTTTCAGATAAACAGAAAAGGTGGCTGGGGGACAAATAAGCACACTTTGGGTCTGTCAGCTCATGCTGTGGAGGGCTGAGGCCACGCATGCTGCTCACTGCACTGGGTGCTGCCAGAGGATGCTGTAACAGGAGACTGCATTGACAGCTCGAGCTCCCATGGGAATATAATGGGGACATCCCACTCAGATACGTTCTTACTACAAGACAGGGTGCTAGCTACCACAATTTAGCTTTTATTGTACTACAATAAACTGCATTTTCCACCCAAATATGTTCAATTTTGATAGCATTTAAAACTAAACTAGGGGGAGAATTCCATGCCTTGTCCTACCTGGCGTCCAGGTGGTCCTTGATCTCCCTTGTGACCAGTCAGGCCAGGGGGGCCAGGCTGACCTGGATTCCCTTTTTCTCCTTTAAGTCCTCCACTGCCTGGTGGCCCTCGTGGACCTTCTGGGCCTGGTGGACCTTAACATTGCAGAACAAATATAGGTATATCAGTACATATCAAACACCCTCCCCGTGTTTGTGCCTTCAGCATAAAAAAACCTAAATAAAGGGATTTTGGCTTGACTTCCCAGCAATACTTCTGAATTCAGGATAAACTAACAGGAAAACAGAGGGATTATTTGCACTACCTACATTGGGAACGCAGGTTCCTTATCTAGCTGATGAAGGGAAGCAGATCTTTCCAGAAGGCACTGCAACTCACCTGCGATAGAAGTTTACCAGTGACCAGATTGGTGCCTTTAGGAGGAGCCAAGAACCCCAGATTAGATGGTGCAAATATCCCCTCTGCTGACCTGCATCACATTCACCATCTTTTAGGCGTTATCCTAATCGTCTGAATTCCTTTTGAAAGCCAATCTCTACAATGTAAAATTGCTGCTTTTTTGCTGTCAGAATTTTCCATGCCTTTGGAGAAGCTGCTCTGTGCTGTCTGCTGACAGCCCATCATTCTGCCTTGCCTAAATAACAATCGGAGGTGCAGAAACTTCCTTATGACTCCCCCTCCAACTGATTTGTCTGTCCTTAGCAGAATTACACTGTGTAAATCCAATAGAGGAGCTGGGCTTGTCTTTAAATACTTTGCCTTTGCTACAGCCACGTTAATCCAAACTGCTGGATATAAAAGAAGTTCAGGTATTTGGAGAACTGACAGATGAGACCCCCACTTTATTCCAACCATCTAAACACCAGGTAACCAATATGAATTTGTGGCAAAACAAACAGGAAGCAAGTGCAGCAACAGCTAATGACGTTTTACAAGTTAGATCTCATAACTGGATTAACAAAAGGATCTCCCTGCAGGGCAGTAGTGCCATGACATTCTCCCCTATGGTACCACAAATCCAGTACATTTATCAGAGTGCTGTATTTTCAATGCTGCTGCAGCCTTGAATAACTTAACATCTCCTTTGGCATCCTCAGTGGTTAAATTTGATGAGCTGTATTTCTGCATGCAAATCTGAGGATGAATTCCTTCCAAAATTGTTCTTTTTACATCAACAGCAATTCTGTAGCACATTTCACACATACCCTGTAGCAGTTCCAGCTACAGAAAACATCCCATCATGCAAGGATCTTTTTGTGTTCATTTTGCTCTTTTATACTGGCCTAGTCCCGTACACATGCAAAACTCCTCCCGGGTTACCGTGTGAGGCATGCTGATCAAGCACACAGGAACTGCAGCGTAACCACAGTCCTTAACAAGATAACCCAGCATTACAGCAAAACATCCATTTCTCTTACATCAAGTACAACGCAGTAAAACAAATTGCCCGAGTTAAGAGTCTAACCTGGAGGACCTGGAAGGATCAGAGTTCACCAAAGCCCAATGATCGATGTTAGAAGGGTCAGACATCACACAGTACAAAACAAGATTACTAGTTAGAAATAGTACGGATGACAGCATATACACTACACAACAACCCATTTCACCAGCATATTTTGTATTTACAATATAATCCACATGCATGCATAAAACCATACATGAATATACAACAACGTGTATTTTCAGGTACAAGTTATTCTGGTGACTAGGCTCTAATTTGACTCTTCATTTAACAACAAACTTCAAGCTTTACTAAAGAACATGTTATTGTTGTAACATTACAGCTGAGGCCTTTGTGGTTAGTCCTACTAATAGTGGGGTTTGTAACCATTTCACTGACAATATTCAGCATCACAGAGCCTGGAGCTTGGCAAATATGCAGGTAAATGGTGAATGACTTACTCCTGAGCACAGTTCTGCTTTGGGCAGAAGGGAAGTGGGTTAACAGAAGCACTTCTCACCAGTAATCAGGTATGAGCCTCAACTATCAGTGAATACAGTTCTAGGACTGAAAAGTAGGCTTATACCCTCTTCAAACTGGTAAGGAGGATTGCCATGGGTGAAAAGGGCTGCAAATGCTATAAGCAACTTGGTCTTTCATGTCAGTGAAATGATTTAAATACATCCACATATCACCATGCAATCTGCAGCTAAAAACGACAATAAATACATGTCAGGTTTACCTCAATGCACTTTCTTATGTATTTGGTAAATTACTTTAAATACTAACTGTAATACAGTTACAAATAATGACATGAACAATTAATTGTTACTGTTAAGAACTTAAAAACTATATTTCACTGTTAGGTAGGTTTTGCTATGATTTATAAATCTGTCCTACACTTGTTGATCAATGCATTCTGGTGGAGCACAATCACAGAGGGGAACAAGAGATGAAGTGATTGCAGAGTTCCTCTCAGCATACCCATGGTGGTAGCTGTCCCTGAAAGAGTGGTTGCTGGTTGTGTGGCCACAGTTTAATTAAAAGATAAAGCCATATTCATTTCTTACATGACTGCATAAAGCTTGGATTCAACCATCTGGGGCTCCCTCATTTGCTGCCTCACAGTGCTTAGGACAGCAAACCAAAAACTGAAACGTGCTATGAATCCTCATGGTAATTCTTCCCTGTGAGGGTGCTGAGGCGCTGGCACAGGGTACCAATGAGCAGCTGTGGCTGTCCCATCCCTGGCAGTGCTCAAGGCCAGGTTGGATGAGGCTTGGAGCAAGCTGCTCTAGTGGAAGGTGTCCCTGCCCGTGGCAGGGGGTTGGAACCGGGTGAGCTTTACAATCCCTTCCACCCCAAACCACTCCGTGATTCCTGAAAGTCATCATAGCAAAACTTAAAACCATCATTATTATGAAATAGATACACCAAGTCATTTTCAATCTAGACACAGATGTTGAAAACCTTCCCAAGAGCTGGCTCACGTTACATGCTGATGTGCTATAATTACGATAAGCTTGTAACAATGGGGGCATGTTCTTACCAATCCTATTCCACTGCCTTATGATAAGGGAAGGGAGGGCTGTAGTGCTTTGTTTTCATTAAACAAATGTTAAAGAAAGAGTTTTCCTTATTTCCTCTAAATGTACTGATGAAGCAAAACAATGGAAATAAGGATTTCTCTGCACAGGAAAGCTACAATGCTCCAAGTTAGGAACGGAAAGCATCACTGTTACTCTGTATAACTTTTCCTAGACAGTGTTGGTATAAAAGAAGCATCTAATTCATTTAAGTCACTTGAGAATGTCCAAAATCAACAGTAGTAGCTGTTACAAAAATGAATACTGTTACTTGCCCAAGCTGCAAAACATAACTACACAGCAAAGGCATGGGAGGACAGCACAAGCTGCTTTTCTAAAACGGATGGGAACCAGTATTTATTGCTTTCAACTGTGCTGCGAATAAACATGCTAAAAACAAGCTTCACAGCTGGGGACACCTTAGGAAAGCCTTGCAAATTTGGACACATATGGGGAGAGCACGACTAAGTCCTTCCATGTCACTCCTACAGCAACACGGAGGAAGAACCTGAAAGCCAACTCTGAGCTTTTCTTTTCTACCAGAGATTAAAAGGCATGTCTGAAAAATGACTCGGCATATCTACATTTAAACACTACTAAAGTATTTATACATTCATTTGCATGCAAAGTTATTATTTTGGAGTTAAGGGGCTAACCTGAGGGACCTGGGAGTAGGGAATCAGAATTCACCAAGGTCATCATTAGAACAAGGGGGAAAAACATCAGAATTGTTAGACATATCAACAAGCTAACATATTCAACTAAACCCTTCTTTATAGATTTAGCTCAATATTCCTTTACATAGAGTATGCAAAACACCAAACTATTATTGTTCATAGCAATGAAAATAGACACGTAGAGTGACAGTGACATTGTGTTACCCTGGAAATTGGCTTGATTTTATAATTAATTAATAAACCCATCCCAACCCCATTTATCAGTGCTTGTTTTAGGGGCAGCTCAACTGAAGTCAGAGAGCTACATCATGCTTGACCTCATCACTTGTACTAATCTGAGAAGATACCCAGAAGCCAACAAGAAACAGCGTACAGATACAGCTTCTGGCTTCATTCATGTCCCTAGGAGGGTAATTTCACAGCCACACAGCTGCTTTTATGACTAACTGCCTTATGTTAGAATGTTACAAACTCAGCATTCCAACAATACACTGTGTTATTGTTTGAAACAAAAGGCTGGAGTGCTGATGGTACCAGAACTGCAATAATAGTTTGGTTTATCCACATTAGTTCACACGTAACTGAGCAAAACAAATGCTTCACTTTATACATTGCATGCAACAAAAATGGAAAAGAAAGAGAGACAGAGGCAGTGAGAGAACATGGCTGAGCAGAACCTCACTGGTTGTTTCTTCCCTGCCAACGCTCACAAAACTGCACGAAGAGTCCCACCATTCCCCTAAGTCTCCTGTTTTATACATGGAAATGTGAACTGGATGAGAAGCTTCATAAAAACACCAATGCCACAGCAGGGCATAAAATCTCAGTTCTATTCTGCATCAGGAGCTGCTTAGCTTTGTTTTAGGAACTTGGAGGTAGTTCTCTGTATCAGAATCTTTCAAACTGAAAGCCTGAACTCTAATGGGCCAATCAGCTTCCTGTGCCAGAATTCTAGTTGCTGTACCTCTACATACAGAAAAATTGCCTTTGAAAGATCTTGACATCTAGGATGTCTTAGGGCTTTATTTGGGCACAGTTAAATTACAAAGCCCTAGCCCAGCATCCCACCATCTCCTATCCCTTCATTCCTCCTCCCGCTGCCTCAGCAGTATCTAAATGCAAATAAGCATTCCATGACACAAAACAGAAATCAAACTCTAATCCACGCCAGGGAGCTGCTCAGCAATGCTAACTCGGAATAGTGCTTTCATTCCCAGGATTAGTCGGTGCAGGACCAAAATGCAAACATGGAATGGAAAGATGAACACGGCGTGATGGTGCACTGAGTCCGTGGGAGCCACATGACACAATGGAGCAATGACTTATGTTACATGACACGCAGATGAAGAGGCAGCTATCCAATTTGGTCATGCTGTGATGCTAGCAGGAATTTGATTGTCAGGACTCTTAAAATGATGGGGTTTGTTACTTTGGGGTTTTTGTGCGCGATGACATTTGCTGATCACGGGACAACACTGCAAAGGTATCGGGTGCTCAGGAGTCGGTATCGTGCGCGCTAGATGATTACTGTGACAGCATGCGGAGGATCTCCCGGTTATCAACGCCTTAGGGTTTTGCTGCCAGGTATCAGACATGAATAGAAACTGAGGCTGGTTTATTTTCAGATAGCTGCTTTTGGCAACAGAAATCCTCTGGTTGCCCACAGACGTTAAGACCTACGCCATGAGGCTTGAACTTATTCATCCAAATAAACTGACAAAGTTTGAAGGCTGATAACCTACCAGCAAAATGTGGAAGTATTTGCAGGTGCTGATAGGTATGGATCACACTCTTACCTGGCCGTCCTGGAACACCTGGCGGGCCAGGGCTACCTTTAGGGCCTTCCAGAGGTGGCCCTGGTAATCCCGGTGGACCTGGCGGACCCTGTAGACCAGGGAATCCCTGGAAGCCTGGTTCTCCTTTCAGACCTGGAAGTCCAGGGGGCCCCGGTGGGCCAGGTAACCCCAGTTCTCCTTTTTGCCCTGTAAAACCAAAGAGCCATTTTTACTAAATACTGTTACACAAATCGACAGGCAAAAAAGCTCAAATGTCAATGAGGAAAGCCATTTCTTTCTTCTGCAGAACAGGCCAAGTCCAGCCAAACCATTCAGGAAAGAGTTAGGGCTAACAATTCTTGCAGGAAGAAGTGCTACAGCACATAGAGATAAAATGTCTGAGTCCCACTTGTCTACTCAGTGATGCTGCAATTCATGAACATCCTCTGAGTTTGTAAGCCTACAAAGCAATGCTTTATCTGAAGAAATTTGTTAATATGAAGACTTCATTTTTCTGAGACACTGCTGAAAGTTAAGACATACTTGCAAATTTTCCAATAAGCTTGAGGAATTTCAGAGCTTTAATGGTACTGGAAAGTGATATAGTTGTAATATGAAAGTAATATGAAATATGTAATATGAAAGTAATATGGTTGTGATGTTGCTTTTGAAAACACAGCATGCAACTATACTTTCAAAGCAGCTTCACTTTTCATCTGTTGTATGAATGCCTTACTTACTGAGGCAGATCAGCAAAGTTCCACACAATGCAGTTGACTATTATCCTGTGTGGATTCATTCTGTCTGCATAATTGTGAAGTTACAAAGTTCAGCAGTCAGTAATGAGTGTGTTTATTACTGTGGTTAATTGAAAACAGTCTGCTGAGAACCAAGAAGAAGCTATTTTGGTTGTTGCTATGGCATTCGTTTGTTGCAGAACATCCAACGTGCCCTTCTTTTTTTGGTGTACAGATGTATTTTACATTCAGCCTTTACCTGACAATCCTGGGAGTCCTGGAGGTCCTGGGCGCCCAAAACCTGGTAGACCTGAAAAGAAACAGATGGAGTTAATAATGAGCGTTTAGCTTTCAAGTCTCCAGGAACAGGAATATGAGGCTGAGAATGATGAAGGTTGGAGTTCACCTAAATCTCTGATTCCTTGAATTCTTGCTTCCTGGTAGTCACCAGCATTCTCATTCACTCACCAGTCTACATTGAAGTTAGAGGTTTTACTACAAAATACATCTCTAAATAAGTATTTCCACAACGCTCTTTCAGATTTTGGGAGTTCATACATTTCCATTTTTAGTTGGGGTTTTATCTTTAAGGCAGACATTACACTGTTCATCTATTCCGAGTGGAATCCAGGAACAGGGGCTGGTGTTGAAGGCAGGTAATAAAAAAAATCTAAGAGCTGACTGAGTTCTTGCCCCGTGCTTCATTGGCAGCACCCTCTGTGAACCATTCAGCAGCTGGGAACCACAGGATCGGCTTGAAGGTGTATGGACAGTACAGGAAAAACAGAATAGAGAAAACAGGACATCACAACGCAGAGTGACAAGGAGAAAACCAACAGAAAGGATACACAACCTGGTTCACCCTTCTGACCAGCTGGTCCAGGGATACCATCTCGACCAGGCTGTCCTTTCTCCCCTGAAGGACCAGGAGGGCCAGGACGACCAGTATCACCTACCAGGGGGACAGAACACATTAGCACAGTAATGCAGTAGAAACCCCCAACGTCCCCACCTCCCCCTTCTGATTGTGAAATGTGACAATGTAATAACAAACTCACAGCAGTGTAATCTTAAAACTAAAACCTTTCTCTCCTCTCTGACAATTTAGAAAAGGGTTATATGCACACGACCTTTTGAGCAGTTAGTGTTTGCTGAAAATAACATAATGCTTCCCTTTAGGAGAAGTTAGAATTTTACTCCTATAAAAGCAGGTTAGACCACTGGAATAAGCTGGTAAATACTGGAACAGTTAACTTCTTGTTTCAATAGCTAATGATTTGACTATCACAGCAGATACAAGTCATCAGGAGGGAGTTAAAACTACTTTCTTTTGGTTTTCAGTGGACTGTGTGCAGTGGTGCCTTAGCATCCATATACATATAGGTGTTAAAAAAGATACTAAGAAAGGAGGTGGCTTCATGTGTTTTTCACAGAAGCAGATGACCTTTGCTGCTCACCTACTGGCCCAGGTGGTCCAGGCAGGCCAGGATTACCTGGAGGCCCCTCAATACCTTTTGGTCCTGGAATTCCTGGCGTTCCTGTGAAGTATGGGCATTTCAATCAAATTAGGCACAAAACTGGCTTTTCAGCAGATCTTGAAATGCTACAATCTGAGATGTCCTGAGTAACAAATGGGCCAACTGTATCAGGATACTGTGTTTATGTTCATTTTACGGATTTACAGTTGATTAAAGAGATGAATTATACAGCAAAGAACATACCAAAACAGAACACAGGAGCACAAATGTCCTTACTGCTACTCTCAAGACTCTGTCTTCTTAATTGTGAGTGCCTGTGGCTAAGGACACAGTGAGTCTGCTAGGAAATAACCATTCTTCTGCTTGACAAGTTAAAGCATTATGAACCATTGTTGGATAGTCCTTCCCCAATTGTCTTTTCCCAAAAAAGAATCTTAATAAAAATGGTCTTAGTTGGAAGTTACACCAGATTCTTACCCCTACAGCATGAACTGAGTGGGAGGTAGGAATAGCAACTGATCCACTGCAGTATGTCTGTTCTGAACAGCATCTGAACCTGACCAAAGTAGTGTCTCAGTACACCACTTCGACTGTTCACAACCTTTCAGGCATGACATGAAGCAAAGGGTAAAATATGTCAGTTTGTAGCCAGGTTTTGTTCTGTTCTAAGCTTCCTGCTGCCATGACTACACTGTTATAAATTCCCCAACTTCATACATTAAAGTAGCTCAAGCATGCTCATAGAACAGCCTTTACTGCTGCAAATGCAGCATAGGTAAAAACCTTGTTTCTTTAAACTGAGACTGAAAGAATTGACATAAAGCCATAAACAATCTCTATTAATATTTTCCTAGAGAAGAATGCAAAACTTAATTTCATTTTGTTTCAGAAAGAGATTTCTCCTTAGAACATATTTTTAGGCAATGGATGCTATTAAAATGCCCAGTTTTCCTGATGACACTTCTTTATTGATGCATGAGGAAAAAATATGAAGGCAAACATAGCTATTGTGTGGGTCAGAGGAGGTTAGACTCTGCTGTGCATGGGCAGCACAATTGCCACATCCCCTCAGAGCAGGCACTCTTCAGGGATGCATTCACAGACTTACTCTTGCAGAGACAATTCCAACAGCATGAAGCTTTGCAAGGGATTGCTAGAAACTTTGAAAGAAGCTGCACCAATCACCCACTGTGTTCAGATGTATATACCACGATAAGCAAGAGGGAAAGTAAGAAGATCCTACCTGGGAATCCAGGAAGGCCTGGTTCTCCTTTTGCACCTGGGCTGCCTGGAAATCCAGGCAAACCAGGACTTCCAGCTATACCTTTACTGCCTGGACTACCTGGGTATCCAGGCAAACCAACATCACCCTAGAAAAACATGAAGCAGAAGTAAGAACCCAGTCTTTGTAAGATGAGAAAGCCTTTCTTGTATGTTCCTGGTCTTACCATCACAAAAAGGCACCGTTATATTGTGTACACTTCTCCTTACATCCTGTCAACATTAACCATCTTACAGAAAATTCATTGGAAATAGCAACTGTAAAGATTTCAACAGTTTTCCCCCATGATTTTGCATAGAGTATCATAGCTTTCCCCAGAACACTGAAGAAGTCACACTAAAGAGAAAAGTGTTCTCTTTTCTTACAGAAGAGATGGGAGATTTTTACCCCAAGACAATGCAGAATTCAAAAAGAAATCTGCAATGCTTTAATCATGCAATGTTTCTGCTGAATTAATTGCTGCTCCACATCAATTGTAAAGCACCAGTGAAGGCTGCTATATTGCCTGTAGGTCTTTGCCACTTCCTTGTGGGTGACAGAAAGAAAGATACAGGTAAATGTTAGTGCAAGTGTTTTATACAGACAATTTTAGCAGCAGAATTCCTGACATGGAACTAGTAATTTTCTCTCATATGCATATAAGTCTTCATTTGGTTTCAGACTTAACCATATAGTTAGACATGAGAACAATGATATTGATTGTATAAATCCCTACCCAATCCCAATATGTCAGAGGGTGTCACAGTGTGGACTAGGCCGCTAACTGAGCTCAACTTGAAAGGTCTGGTAAATCTTTTCCTTTAACCAGATTAAAGGATATAGAAATGCTTTCACCTTTAAAATTACAACTGTTTGCTCCCATCTGAAAAGAGCAAAGCACAGTCAACCCTGCTTATTACTAATGTGTTTATACACATACTTACAGTTATATGTAATATACACCAAGTTAGAGCTGAAAAAAGAATCCCCAACAACCAGTCAACACAGAACATAATTTCCTCATGGAATTTTCTATTGAAGAGCTTTGTAAATGTACCTTTGGTCCGGGAAGACCAGGAATACCGATGCCTGAAACACCAGGGTCCCCTTTCTCCCCTTTCAATCCAGGAAATCCTGCAGGCCCAGGCTGCCCTGGACGTCCTGCTATTCCTTGGCTGCCTTTAATTCCTGGGGGACCTGTTCAGAAGAGAAAATACAGTTTTATAAATATAATGAAAACTTCTGCAGTGGTTTAGAGAAATCACTCAAATGACAGCAACTGAAGTAGAAAGGGCAAACAAATCGACCGGCTGGCTTTGAATACCTACTGTGGCTTTAGTTTTAAAACGAAACTAAAACAATGATCTACAGATCTTTCACGCCTTTTTGCATGACATTTCTAAGCTTTCTTTTTTATTGTGCATTCACACAAATCTCTGTCATATCAAGGCACAATTTAATGCTAGAATCCTCAGAAGCTGGAATTTTTGTTCCAGCGATCTTTCTAAATAACAGCCTTCACTTTCTCCTTTCCCTTTTGTTTGTGCCTGATGTCTAAAAGGGGGTTTATAGAATGATCTTTTCTCTGAACTTTCACAGAATATGATCTGGGAAACCAGAGAAATAAGCAAGTTACAAGATGTAGATCATTCTGTTTCGACATCCATAAGCACTTTAACATAATATGTATTCACAAAACACTTATCACTTGTATTTTCTGTTTTAATGGGCATTTCCTATTTCTTAAGCACTGTTTCAACAAATACGTATGTGGGGCTTTATGTATTCCTCATCTGCATACTCTTTAAATATCTTCTTAGATATTGCACACAGTGCACCCATCTTTGTGCTATGTAAAATTAAAACACTAGCCAAAATGAAGTAAAACACAAGCACAGAAACTAACCTGGCAGGCCCATCTCTCCCATGGCACCTTTTAACCCCGGAGGTCCTGCTGGTCCTGGTGGCCCTGGAAGCCCCATGTCTCCTTTGATGCCTAGGAAAGTTGTGGATTTAGTTAACTGATGGCAATAATTAAAAGTTACTGATATTCATGAGTTCTCATACAAATGTGTCTGTCATCCAATTACAAAAGCAATGGATTTGGAGTTTCTTTAAGCCCCATACTGCTCCTACATGCTTTTTCACACCCATTTGCAGTGAAATATCAAACATCTTTAGTTTGTTCTGAGCCAAGAGTTGACTGGGGCAACTTCTTGTTTTGAAGATTAATCTAATGAAATAGGTCAAACCTAGATCCAGGATTTAGTAACCATGTGAAACAATTTAATATTGGTGTGATTTGGTCTCTCCTGAGTTGTTCTGCAGAATGAACACATTTTCTCATCTATAACAGGTATTCATAGCTTCTGTCACAGAATTATAGGTGACCTACTAGTTTGAGCCCTGGAAGGTTAATAAAATTCCCCAAGCCCAACAGGACATTTAGAGCAAGACCTACATTAGACACAGTGAATAAAGATTCAAGATTTCAAGTAAATTGTTATAGCTGTAGGAAGAAGTAGTGCAAAACACAATTAGTTTTCTTGATCCTTGCAATTCTTTAAAGCCAAGCTGTGACACCCAGCCAGACCTTGCAGTACACTCCTTTGGCCATTTGCAAAGTATGAGTGTAATGACTAACAATGTAAGAAATCAACATGAGACAGACAAGTCGTATTGGCAGATCCTGCAGTCATGTTGCTTGCTCAAGCAGCAAGCACTTTTCCAGTCATCCTAAAAGCGTTCCTAATCTTCAGTGGCATCATCTTAAAACTGCTCTTGGGTCTTTCAGAATCAAAGGATGCTGTTTGGATGATGAACTTAAACGTCCCAAAACTGCAGCGGATTTAAGTGTAAATAATCCCTAGCCTTTGCTTAGATACACCTGGATTAACATCCCAATCCCATGTGATAAAAACACATGCAAATGTTTACACATCAAACTGTCCATCTAAGGCTCTGATTACTCACCTGGCAATCCTGGCACACCCGGAGGGCCACTAAGTCCTGGTGGGCCTGGGTCACCTGGGAGACCTTGATAACCTTTCTGTCCTGATAAACCAGGAATACCTCAAAGGATAAAGATACATTTTATTATTATTACTACTACTGCATGTTTTCTTTTACTTTAAGAGATCATCCTTTAAGAGGTGTAGCTATAGGTGAATAAAAATCCAAGTAGAGATTTTCCTTCAGTAAATATAATTCCTCCTAGTTTGGCAAAGAAAAGGGTCACGGAATACACGATACTGCTTCTGGAAAGTTTAAAATTACTACAGAACAGGAACAATATAAGTAAGTAGAGGAAAAAGTAACCTTATGACTAATGCAAATATACTTCATTCAAAAGCAACTGTTTCTGGGTGAGCACACCCTGTGCTAAACTCTATAGTCATCCAGATTATTTGCACACATTTAATGACATTGCCACACAATTAGTACTTTGGAACTGATATAAAAAGTAATGCAGGTATTTTAGCAGAGTTTGACATGTTCTGTGTGGTTGTTATCCCAGACAATAACTTTGAGCTGCTCTGCTGGTATAGTTGAATCTACACTCTACAGTGCTTACTTAAGAGGCAGGGTTGGGGGAGAAGAAAAGTGTTTTAGTATCCAACATAGGCTCCCCAGAAATGAATACAAAAGATAAATTAGCACAATAAGGGCTTGGCCGAGATTAGAAAAGGCATTCTTTGCTCTCCAGGGTAGAATATTTTTACTCTTCTCAAGACTAAATTAGAGATCGAAGGAGAAATCAGAACCCTTGATGAGAGATGAGAGGGAAGCCAGCAAGTGAGGAAGAAACAGACTGGAGTGAATCGAGGGAACCTTCCAGGCTGCCAGCTGCCCAAGTAGAAACACAGAGAAAGATGATGTTTAGCTCAGGGGAGGGTAAGATTACAGATATCCAAAGGTAGAATCTGGAGGTGGTGGATGAGCAGATGACCTGCGCAGATCCAACTTACAAGGCAAAAGCTCAAGGGACTTTGAGACAGCAGGAATGCAGCTGGCACAGCAGCCAGGACAACGGTCTCATCATGCTTAGGAATAACATCTAGAAGACTGAGTTGCAATCCTGCTGAAAGCACCTTCATGCTATTACAGTATTGCTATATGCCAAGTAACAGTTAATGAGCAAGACATTGCAAACTAACCACACAGAGTAACTTGGTCACAGAACCACTGAAAAAAAGCACCCAAAATAAGAACCTTAAGTCACCTCTGTATTCTGAATGTAAGTTTTCAGTAAGAAAGAATGAACTGCAATGGATTCAGTTATAGGTCACTGTTAAGTGTAGAGGCAAACCACCTCCCCAGACCCACATGCAAAGTTCTGTACCTGGAACACCTGGCTCGCCTTTTTCTCCTTTTGCTCCTAGCTGTTTTGGATCAACTTTTCCAGGTGGACCCGGCAGGCCTGCTTCACCTTTGATGCCTTTCTGTCCTACTGGTCCAGGAGGCCCTGGCGGACCAGGTAATCCATTATTGCCTACAGTAGGTACAGACAACAAAGGGTTAAAAAATACACTCCTTGAGGTAGGCTGCCACATTTGTAATGGTTTTTTCTTACATTGGGAGTTCAGGACTTATCAGTGCAGTTGGAGTTCACTAAATGATCAGTCAGTTTATTCAAGGGTTGCCAGAGCATCTTAATCCTTGGAACAAAGCCGAGTGAGTAGACTGCATGGGGTTGTCTGTACCTGGCCAGCCCAGCTCTGAAGAAGCAGCTGTCTATATGACCCACACCAAGAGAGTTCCCAAGAGCTCCACTACACTGTATCATCAGCACAGAGGAGTTGCAACAGCAATAGCAGCTTTGGTTTCACTGCCTCCTTGTTCTGGGGAGTGAGTGGCTTTTATTTCTACCAAACTCTTTCAAAATTAATCTCAACAAGCAAGTTGGAAAAACGTAGATTGAACAGTTCCTCTGTGATATTTATAGAGCTCATTCTGGATGACTCCATAATCTAAAGCTACTGATTTTCTTCTTCCTATTGCTTAAAGCAGACTTTACAACAGGCTTCAGAGATACTGCCCTACTTTAGTGCCATCAACGCAAAGGTAATGTTTTAAATTGCCTAACAATTCATGACATCCATTAAAAAAAAAAGAGTGACAGAATGCCATGGCTTAGAACTGCAAAGCAATTCTGAGTATCAGCACTGGCAAAACAAGATATCTAGGCAGATCCCAGTAATGAAGATCTAGATGTTAGTATTGCAAAGCCCCTTTCCACACAGGACCTGGAAAACAGCAGTCTGCATTCTCTTCAGGGGCAGATAAAGCAAGCATTACCTTTCAAGCCAGGCAGGCCATTTCTTCCAGGAGTTCCTGGAGGCCCTGGAGGCCCAGGGGCTCCCATGACGCCCATCTCCCCTTTGGCACCTAAATGCATTGAATCACCATTGTCATTCGGAACAAAAGCTCAACACGTATCAGTACTTAACTTTTTATTCTCTGCATCTCTAGGGTATTTATTAACCAGCACATGATATAAGGCCTGTTTTAAGGGAATTGCAAACACTCAGTTTGTGTATCGATCTAAGTTGAATAAAATTATGCTTGAAAACTGTGGGATATTTTCCACAGTTAAGTCCCAGGAAGAAAATTTGCAGTGCACTGTTCTTTATGGCAGGAAGCCCATTTATACCACCGGTAAATTGAGTTCCATGCTTCGAAACCTAAACACTTGTTTGAAAGCAAACCTGAATTTACTGAAAGCCAGAAAGTCAATCAGGTGTGCACTGCTTGCAGAGTCTTTAGTATTGCCCCCTCTATCCATAGGCAAAGAGTTGCAAAAATCACTTTTGATATTTCTCTTCCAGAGGGTGAAACAAGACTATCTTAACAGTCTAACACACAGAGTAAAGGAGTTAGTATTTAAAACTGCTGAATCCAATTGTTAGTATTTGCAATCACTTCATTTAAACAAATTCTATTTCCAAACTGTAGCAGTGACTAAGAAAAGAGAATAATCACACTATAAACTATGAAAGCATCACAGTGACGATGATCAAAGTCATGACTGACAATTATGAAACAAAATAATGTAGGAAACTTTTGAACCAAGTTACAGGGAGGAGTGGGGAGATTATGAGGATTTTAATGCAACAAATTCTGTTACATTTATTTTTAAAGTATGAGATGCAATGGTTACATGTATCCAACTTTAAATGGGCAGGATAAACACCAAAGCTCATTAAGCTGGCATGCCCAAGCATAAAGAGCATCTACCTGTAACTACAGTTTGGCCTTTGTCCATAGGTAAACGTGAACTTACCTGGAAATCCAGGTACTCCATCCCGGCCAGGTGGTCCAGGTGAACCCTGAGGCCCTGGGAGACCAGGGGGTCCTGGATATCCTGGAGTTCCTCGGTCACCTGGAGGACCAGGAACGTCGAAGCCTGGAGGACCTGGATCCCCTTTCTCCCCTGGAATGCCCTGCAACCCTAGACAGTGTTGTTAAGACACAACCTTTTAGCACAAGGTAAGGCAAAGCTGAGATCTGTGTGTGTCTCTGGACATAGTACTGTAGAAATAGCTAAATTTAATCTGGGGTCCATTCCTAACATTGATGAAACCCCTGCAGTTCTTCTGAAACCGTTTAATTTTTAATGCTTGCAGGTATTAAAAGGCCCACATTCTCCTGAAAAAAAGCATTCCTAAATTTTACCAAGATATAGCAAATGCAATTAAAAAAATTTCAAAAGCAAAACAACATCTCACTTTGTCAACCTGCTAAGTCCGATTAATAAACCAAAAAGCCAAGATCGATTAGGCTGGTTTGTGTTTCATCGCTCAGTATTGAGATTCTTACAATTATATTTCCATCAATGATTCCATTTTATTACATTTAGCTGTGTGAAGGATGGCAAAATCTGCATTGCATTACATTGCCCTGAATGAAAAACATGGACTGTCAAAATATGCTTAAGATTGTTTAATGCTAATGATACTGAGCTTGAGGCATTGCTGCAGCAAGCAGACAGCTTGTTTCCCTCCAGTGCACTGTACCAGTGAAGATGCTCATTCTGGAAAGGTAGCTCACAAAAAAGGATTATTCTTAAATCTGAAGTTAAGAAAAGGCTTTGGTAAAGAGACCACAGTACCTGGGGAACCTGGGGTTCAAAAGCCAACGAGTTAGAGCTCATCAGGAAGTTGAGACAGGTAGCAGTAAGGGGTTGTAACAGTCGATAAGTTAGGAAACAAAATAAAGCACATACAGTTAGAACAAAGGAAAAACATCTACACTAAAGCTACTGAAAACAGATCTATGTACAAAGAACAACACTAGCGCAGTCAAGAGAAACCAGACTGCAAGGAAAGCTGGAGGTCTTTGCCAAAGTGCAGCCACCATTGTATGCAGAAACAAGAAACTCAGTGAGATATTTCATGGTATATTTAAAAACTAGAATTGTCTTCCCTCTCTCCTTGTCCAGTAATCTTCTTGAATAGGGAACAAGCTTTTTCTGAGCTGTTTCTTACAAAAAAGTGAATTCTAATTGAATCTCTGCTTCTCAAAATGGCAACCATATCATAATGAGGGCAATACCAACAGCACAATCTGTTCTGAAGTAATTTGTTGCTTAAGAAAAAAACAAAGGACTTTGAGTTATTGCAAACTATCCGAAGAAATGGTGGTGCAGAGAAAGGAAATTCTGAACAGGGAAATCCAACCAAGAATATTCCAAAACCTCTGAAAAACAGAGCCCCAGATACTCCACGTTGCACAAAGGATCAGACTCAAACCAGCCTAGTAAAACAAACAATGAATGGAAGATGGGAATGTAGGCATTCTGCACAAAACAGAAACAGCAGTGCCAAGGGAAGTAACAAGGACTTCTCAAGCAGGACCTTCAGTGATGCACTAGATTCCAGAGCCACTATGCTGTTAGTAGCCACAATGATTAGTCAGTACAGACAAGAGCAGTGAAAACACAAGCATTTCAATTCAGCTCTAGTAATAATTGTCCATTTGTCAAGATGGGTATTTTGGGATAAATCAGCAATCACATGAAATCAAATTCTCACTAAAACCAGAAGAGATGTTACAGGAACATGCATTGGATCAAACATTCAAACCCATACCAATGCAACCCACCCCTTTACCCCAAACACACACTGGTGTAGCCTTCTGTTTCAGCTCAGCTCCAAGTGCAGCCATAGGTTCAGGACAGCATAGTGAGCACAGTAAACCAGGCAGAGGACCCACCTGCTTGCTTAGGGAACTCCTGTGCACCTTGTCCAGACCCTTCTGTCCCTAGCTCTTCACACCAGACACATTCAAGGCTTGCTGGTGCAGTGAATGCAACTTCCTTTCCCTCACTGGGAAACTTGTGAAAAAATACACTTAAACATGACCTATGCTTTATGTATGTGAGTAGAATTCAAACTCCATGGCCTACCTACTCTAGTGCTTGCCTACCTGCATGTTAAGCACTTCGGTGAATCTCAGCTCACAGTTCATAAAGAACTGAATCTGATCAACCAACCTGTGACCCATGGCCTTACAGTTGGACGTGAATCTTTCTGCATGCATTTTGATTGTGAACCATGCCAATCCTGGTGCTGCATACAAACACATCCAAAAGTGTGGCTCACAAACATGCAGCATAGTCATACAGGCATGGTGGGAACCAGATGGGGTTTGAAGTGTTCAGCAGCAGGCATGCTGTGCCCACAGAGAATGTTCTCACTGTGGTGACTGCCACAAGTCTGTAACATCAGGAGTTGGTGCACAGCAAGCCCATTCACTGAATGTGGGGAAAAAGGAATTTCCCTGAGCAAACCTTGTGAATAGAATGACGTGCATGCACATACATGTATCCTTTGTGCACAGAGATGGAACAAGTTACCTTCATCAGTCACCCAGTATTTTAGACAAGAGACAGACAAGCTCCCTTCAGAGACATACTCTAATTCTCACTGTCCTTAGACGGTACTTTGTCAATCTACTTTAAGCTTACCAGGACTCATAAAACTTGTTGGTTTTGAAGAAAAAAGTGTGTGAGAGAATCAGGAACCCCAGAACTTAAAGGTTTCTGTAAGAGCTCTTCTCCAGATGTGCTTATGGCAAGATGAATGTGTACAACTCTTTCTGACAGGCTTTTGTTAAAGCAGTATCACATCACTGCCTGGAGAACAGTTTCTCCTCTACAAAACAATGAACCAGCTAGTTCGGAATACTTATGCTTTCTTGCTTTCCACACTAAGTTACATTGTGGTTCAGCTTCCATTTGGGAAAAAAAAAAACCCAGTATCTAGCAACTTCAGGAAAACCTGAACTCCTTCCTTCATTTTGCAGATACCATATAAGCAGAGGGAGGACAAGTAGCCTTGTACAGGAGACTGCACAGCACAGGCAGCTGAAGACAGCTTTCCCTCTCTTCTGTAACGGCAAAACCTCTGCACTGACACTGTGCTCCCATCTGTCTTGTCCTCAAGAGTATTGCAATAAGCTCCTTCACAGTGATTTTGTCACTGTCCGTGCATAATGCTTTCCAGAGCTTCTGCCAAGGCTTCAAGTCTTCCCAAAGTCGGCTTTTTCATCCTTAAAACCTCTCTAAGTTGTGCAAATGCCAGGCCTGAATGTAATGCCATTTCTGATTTCAGTAAAAAACCAGATGTACCAGGTTATGCCCACTTGACTGGCAAACCAGCCAAGATGTGAAGTCTCATATTTCCTTGCCTATCTGTTCAGTGGGACCTGCTTGGTGTACAACAGAAATAACATAAGGGTACAGTTCAAGTGAGGTTTACCTGGAGGACCAACAGGACCTGGAGGTCCTGGAGATCCAGGTGGACCTTGACCACCAATGCCAGGGATGCCTGGTGGGCCTGGGAGTCCTGGTGGGCCACTTGGTCCAGGGTCACCTAAAAGAATATCCCTTTTTAGTTAAATAGTGAACTAAGTCCAGAAATGCCTGCTTGCAGAAGCAAAGTGTCTGCATATTGTACTTGAAATCTCATCCTTGCATGCAAACAAATATGGATCTGACACAGGAAAAACACACTTCAGAGGCTGTATCTGAAAGCCAGTGATTTGTCCTCACTCTGTGTGGAATGCATGCAGTTTACATTTCAAGGCTACACAGAGACATGTTATTGCATCGTAACCCCCACCAAACCCAACAGATGCTCTCTAGCAAACCAGGCATGCTCCACAGTTGAATACAGACAACTATCAACAACAGGAGCTCATGAACTGCTAACCCTCTGCATGTAGAAGCGCAGCACATCTAAATGACAATTATTCTACTGAAAAAGCATTACCCCCACATTAACATGACCTGTTCTTCAGAATACAGACTTTCAAATACTGACCCACAGATTGGTATTCACTCCCTTGCTTGCTTGTCTTTTGAGAACATAAGCTTCATTTACACAGGTATGTCTGACTTGGAAATATGAACCCTGTAGTAATTGCTCTAAGGTCAGCACTGCTGCTATTCCACTGCCATAGGACCCCCAGCACATGTATGTTTTTTAAACTTCAACAGGGAACAGGAAAGGGGAGAGTTCTCCATACCTTTGGGCCCTGGAGTTCCATCAAAACCTGCCCGTCCTGGGAGACCAGGGTTTCCTGGGAAGCCAGGATCACCTTTAGGTCCTTGAACTCCTTTTGTGCCTGGTGGTCCTGGGGGTCCAGGTGGTCCTGGAAGCCCAAATCCACGATCCCCCTGTAACAAAAAGAGAGCTTTCAAAAAGGAGATTTCTAAGTTTAGCCTCTCCTAAACACATTAAAAGCAAATAAAAAATGCCCATCATTTTAGAGTTCTATTTCTTTTTTGCTATCCTCACTCAAACCTCCAGGAGAGAATGTCAGCTTCCTACTGACACAGAAGAACCTCTAAGAAAATGAAGTTTTATATGAAACAAGCAAACACAAACCTTCTGTCCTGGGAAACCAGGTGGTCCTGGAGGTCCATCTAGACCAGGGCGACCTGGAGCTCCTGGAGCTCCAGGGGGGCCAGGAGTCCCTGGGAAACCTACGTATGACATAGAGGTTATGGCAGCAGAGAACATCAGAGAGCATTAGAACAACTCCTCCAGAAATGCTTAGGGCCTACAAAAAGCAACAGCTGAAAAGAGGTCCTGCCCAAGCATACTTGAGGGGTATGTTTGGCTGAGACAACGTTTGGGTTTGCAGTCTTTGAAACAGGGGATCTCTGGGACTCCTCACAGAGAGGAGCACTCCCCATCCTGTGTGCTCTAACAGGAATTACAGACAGTTCACATCAGAACCAGTAACACCTTGAGACAGCATCTGGAGATCATTTATTGACCCAAGCTCAAACATTCATCATATACCAACGTTTTATCCATTTTCTTTTGTGTCCTTGGTTTACTGAAAAGTGTAAATGTGAAGGAGCAGTACAGCAAACAGAGGAATAAGAGTTCAGTAGGCTTTTTCTTCCTAGTTCTAAAACTATTATAAAGATGTATAAATCAAAGACAAACATTTTTTAAAGGATTCTAAAACCAGGAATCAACTCACTAAGAAAAAGTGAAGAGACACATCCCCATGTTCCCTCTTCCAGCCAGTGCAGTACAGCAACATGTGTGTAAACATACCTTTTGGGCCTGGTGGACCTGGAAGGCCAATGCCAGGAATACCTGGCTCTCCTTTTGCACCTGGGATGCCTGATAAGCCACGCTGACCTGGCTGACCAGGATCTCCTGTAGAAAGAAGAAAATCAACATAGTTATCAAGAATCAGAATAAAAAGCTCTTCAAGCTCCCTGGATATCTAGGTGTTGCTTTACCTGGAAGACCTGGGTCACCACTTCTTCCTGGAGGACCAGGGGGGCCAGGTACTCCTGGTTCTGTAATAGTCTGACCAGGGTCACCTTTTGGACCTAATACCAAAAAGAAGCAATACGTATCACTCAGGAGAAGCTTCTTGTCTGTTTTATTTTTAGCAGAAAAAGATGTTAGCCACATCCTAAGCTGACAAAGAATGACCTCCAGCAACGCTTTACCCAGCAGGCTATCCACCCCCGAGCCCCATACAGAACTTACAGGCTTAGAAGCACTATTTAATGTTAAGACAGTTTTCTTGACATGTTATTACTTCTAGTGTCCTCCTAGGTACTGTCATGTGAATAGTAGTCTCCATAGCTGACACCAGCACAACTTGATCAGGATTTGAGCAGTTGACAAGGAAGTAACAAAAGCAAACTTGCTCAGAGCAAACCCTTGTTTTAGAAATCTATTGTAGTTGCAGTATTATTAAGCATAAGCCAGATGGTGGCTACAATACATTTTCACTGTAGTCAGTCAAGAAACTGAAGCACAAGGATGACTCATATGCCTACAGTAATACAGCACAAATTCTGCTTGCTTCATGATTCTGTAATGATCCTCAGTAAGGAAGCTTATAAATACAAGATCTTAAACCACCTTTGGTAAAAGCTTAAAAGCAGCATTATGTTCTGAGAACTACCTGGAGCAAAAGGACAAAACTTGCTTTTACAGCTTTTGTTCAATAGCACAGACAGACCAACTCACCAGGAACTCCAGGAGGCCCTGGACGGCCAGATACACCTTGGATGCCCTTTTCACCAGGTAAACCTTGTGGACCAAACCCAGGAGGGCCAGGAAGTCCTTTGTCTCCAGGTAGACCTGGTAATCCTGGATCACCTGGAATACCCATTTCTCCTTTGAATGCAACACTGCCCTAAAAAAGGAAGACCAGGGTGAGAAAGAGGAACATGCATTTACCAGCAAAGGAGTAAAGTGTTTCACTGCTTCTGTTTTGAAACTGTTTGCTAGTTTTCATCCTTCTAGCTCTCAAGGCCACTAGCTGCCTACATCTTACTAACATGGCAGGGATAAAGTCTAAACCTGGGTACTTAATTCTTCATGCTACATAGGTGAAATGTAGACAATATTAGAAGGGACCATCTGACACTATCTGAGAGAAGTCTCAGATTATTTTAGAGGCACTGACAGATTCATGGGGTACATCACTCTCTGCTCATGGCATTTGCCAGGCCTCTTATCTACACTATGTCAAATGCATCCAGGACTTCCCAACACACCTGTCCAACCAAAATCAGCATTAAATGGAACTCACAGGTTCCCCTTTAGGGCCAGGTAGACCTGGCAGTCCATCTCGACCAGGAGTGCCATCTATGCCAGGAAGACCTGGAGGTCCTGGGAAGCCAGGTTCTCCTTTGTCACCTTTCATTCTTGGAGATGTCAGGACATCCCCTGGGTCTCCTTTAGGACCAGGTCTCCCAGGAGCACCTGGGGACCCTGGGAATCCCTAAGGGGGAAGCAAAAAAAAAGAGAAAAGAAAAATAAGCATTTTAGTTTCCCTCTTGTTCTGAGTTTGGCACAAGAACTATGCATTCAAGCTAGTTATGGACAAAAAAGAGTTATTACACACAAATTCGTATCTACCGTACATAGATCTACCAAACATGGAAGACAAGTGAGACTAGAACACAACACCACCACTTACTGGTGGCCCTACAAGGCCAGTTAATCCAGGAAGCCCCTTTTCACCTTTTGGTCCAGGAAAACCAGGAGAACCTGAGTAGAGCACAAAAGCACAAAAGAAAAAGATAAAACTGTAGAAGCTGTAAATATCAAGCACGCTGTTTGCATAAGATAACAGCTAAGTTGTTCTAAAACCAGGCAAGGCTTAATCTGCTTTTTTGGGGGAGCTTGATGTTATTTGAGAACCAAATTTGCAACTCTGTTAAACCAGTAATGTCAAAAAATGTCACACTTGTAAAAAGCTCCAGCTCCTCTATCATTTCAGGAATAGCAAGTAGAAGTTAATTCCTCTCTTTCAGTTAAATCTATAGCAGACCTTAAACTTCCGATACACAAAACGCTTCCAAGTCTGTCTTTGATCAGGGAATTTATTTTGGAAGACTGGATTTTCAGAAAAGAAGTGATTGCTTTACATGTGTCCAACCATCACTTCCTTACAGCCCCCAACTGTGCAAAACAGGACAAGCACCACCTATATACTGGAGCCGCCAACTGTGCTTCTGAATTTGTATACATCACATTATACACAGATACTCAGATACAAAGTGACTTTATGGGATATATTAAGCAAAACAGTGAAGACCATAGCTTTACCTGGACTACCTGGAGGTCCTGGTGGCCCTCTCTCCCCAGGAGGCCCAGTTATTCCAGTTCCTATGCAATTGAAGCATGTGTCTCCTTGATCACCTGAAAAGGTTTGCACAGAAAAAGCACACTTGAGAACCAGATCTCAGAAAACATGAAAAGAATTATAAAACATACATTAAAATCCAAATTTAATTTGATTAAACTCTGAGTGCAAAATAACACTGGGAATGTTTCACTGATTTGACAATAGGCTAAGCTTATTTCATAAAAAAAAAAAAAGAGGGGGGGAAGAATGGTTTCAAGAAGCTGAGGAATCTGCTTCACATACAGACTTTTCTGACACTTGCTAATGTAGTATTCAAGCACTTCATTAGGTCAATTAATTAACCCTTACAATTTCCATGAGAAAAAAGGCTTCTGTTTGAAAGGAGTACAAAATAAAATGAGATGCCCAAAGTCATGTAGGACGTCCATGGCTGAGCTAGGAAAAAATTCTCACTTACCCGTATCAGCATCCTCATTGCAAGGTTGTCTTTTTGGAAATAAGGATACACATTAAAGATATCTTTCTTTTGCTTACCAAACAGACACACACACACATTGTAGATTGACCAACTCAAATCAGGAATCTTGCATTTATAATTTCAATGTTGCTTTTCATAAAAAATGTCAAATTCATTTAGGAAATAAGTATAAAACTTTTCCACATAGAATTGGAAACTGCTGTTACAAAACATTTAGTTGCTCTGTATTTGGGAAGTACTCATAAATCTGAACTTCATTTTACTTTAATCATGATCCATGCTAGGCCCTAGCATTGGTTGTAGCCTCATTCACTTGGGAGATTTCTGTGCTTTAACACTAGGGTGAGGGACTATCCTACACCCCCCATTTCTTACTCAGAAGCAGAAAATATTTGCATTGAACCCTACTGCCAAGAGATACTGCTTATCCTTATTTAATGCAGGCTTTACATTGTTTAACAAGCTTTAACAAAAAGAGAAGAAACAAGATAGACATGGACACTGCACCTTTTTGGCCTCGCTCCCCTGTAAAGCCTTGTTGTCCTGGAATTCCTGGAGGACCTGGTGGCCCCTGCTCACATATCCCTTCACCTAAGGAGAATCAGAAGAGGTTTAATGATCAATTTGTTACAGACTGACAGCAGCACTGAACACATGTATTCAGTACAAAAATGCACTTCCTAGTGTTTGTGTGAAATATTCCAATACACCCACACAATCACAGGCCAAACACTTTGGCAATTCAGACAGAGGACTGCTAATGAAAACCCACCAACGTAATCCAAACTCAAAAGGAAACAATCATCAGTTCTCCTTTACAACCTCAACTGCCTCCCACTGGTTCCCACAGCCTACACACTTCCATCTGTACACTACATTCTGCTGTTCAGCCTCATATCATACAAGCATGTGTATGAAGTATCGCCAGTGAGCGGACTTAAGTTGCCAAAGACATCTAGACGCTAAATTCCTCCCTGAACCATGTTACCCTCTCTCCACTACAGTTTTCATATTCCATCTCCCATTCCCCACTTCTCTTATACCAAAAAGGAGCTGCATCCGAAGTTTTTGTGGTCTACAAATGAGAATATTTATGAAACGAAATTGAAATTCTGAAAAATCACTCTCTTGACTCTCCAGTCTCTTTTACTTGCTATCTATGTGGTCATCACTTACCAGTAGGAACAGATGGTGCAGGTGGCCCTGGGGGACCTGGTGGTCCTGGAGGTCCTCGTGGTCCATCAAGTCCTGGCTGCCCAGGAATAGAAATACCAGGTAAACCTGGGTCTCCCTTCTGTCCTCTCTCACCAGGTAAGCCAGGTGGGCCAGGAGGTCCAACTGTAGTGATCCCTAAGATGAAAAGAACACAGGTAAGCGATATGGGATAAATTACCCCTAAGACCATTAAGTTAGTATCTGTTTTGACAGCCTTGATGATTAACATCCTCTGCTCACCACAGCAGTGGCAATCAGTGTTCAGAATCCCTCATAACTTCATGACCCCATAAGTTTAGGACCACCCTTCAAGTTCATAAGTAGCTCTAAATAGTTCTGCCATCAGTTTCTGCCCAGGCCATGTATCCAAAGGAATGTGAAAAGACTGAAACTAAATATACATTCAGACATTTGAGCATACAACTTATTTTCATGCTTGCTCTCCTACCTGGTGAACCTGGCAAGCCAGGTGGCCCAGGCCTACCAGAGAATCCACGCTCCCCTTTGGCTCCTGGAAGTCCTGGCAATCCTTTGCTACCTTTTGGTCCCACTGCTGCATCAATGCCTGGTCTTGAAATGACCTGTAAATGTTTCATGTTTATGTGAAATGACTTGTCATGGAAAGTGTCACTGGAATGGTAAAGAGATGTGAGGGAGGAAAAGTTCAACATACTTTGAACCTCATACCAATGACAGATGCTTTCCCCGCTCCACTGAATTACCAGGTAAAATTCCAGTAAAGAGCACTTCCCAATAGTAAGCACTTTTACTGCCAAGCCAACATGGTTATAACAGGATTCAGTGAAGCTGACTCAATTTCTGCTGGTCTGAGGTTATCATCTAGCCTTGTGTTTGTAATCTAGCAAATGCGAGGGCACAGAATCTATCTTGAAAGAAGGAAACAATCATTTCTATTAGTGAATATATGAAATCTTTGCTGGTTCTGCTACTGTTATACCCAGAGACAGGACCCACAGTCACCCTGATGAAACAACACTGTCAACCAAATGCAAGAAGAAACAATCAGCAACTTACAATTCCAGGAGGACCAGGGGGACCAACATCACCTTTTTCACCCTACCAAAGGAATTAAGAGCATTTATTATACTGTGCATTAGTACAAAAGAAAGTTACTCCAAGTATTCCTCAACACTGTAATAGCATAGGCAACGCAATTACTACATGGCCAGAGCTGAACCCAGTCATGAGAGATTTTCAAGCTACTATAGCAATAGTGACAAGGAACATGGCATACCTTTTCACCATCTCTTCCTGGAGCACCATTTATTCCAGGCCCACCAGGTAAGCCCTTCAAGAAAATAAACAAGTAATCACACTCAGATCTGTTCCATATCAGAAGAAGAGCTTATAAGGAGTCGGATTAGAAATGTAAGAGTTACTCACATCCCTACCAGGCTGACCAGGCTCTCCATCTTTGCCAGGCTTTCCCTTCAAAGACATAAACATTCATTGAAATAAAAGGCTTCAGTGGTGAAGAATTCTTATGGAAACTGTGTTACTTATTTCCCATTTTTCAATAAGCCAGACTTTCTCTAGAATGCAGTCCTTGTGACAAACACGTCAAAGACATCGATGGAGTTCTTTAAACTGAGGTTTTCATTTTAAAAACCAGAACACAAAATCATGGCAAGTTTCAAGGAAATGTTGTGTGAGTACAGCACAAAATGATCTTCAGTTAACTATTGCTGATTCACTGTGTTAACTCCATTTATTTTAACAGTAGAGAAAGCCTTTATTTGGAAAACAGATCCTAACTCCCTAAACACCAGAACATTACATTTAATGATGAAATTGGTATAATGTGACCACTGAATTAAAACACAAGCATTTATGTGGCATGGTTTAGTGTGAGGTGTCCCTGCAGGGGAGTTGGAACTGGATGATCTTAAGGTCCTTTCCAACCTGAACTATCTATGATTCTATGTGCTTGAATTTTAACTCTCCTTTAAAGCAAATACAATTTTCTAAAGAATAGTATCCTCAAAAACATAAAGTGCAATTCTGCTCAAAGAATTGACTTCTAAACCCCATATATTCTTGCTAAAACGCTTTCAAACCCCACATATTCAACGACAGAGTTCTTATTGCTGTGACAAAACTAGTGCAAGCTCCACTTTATTCCAGACCCTTCACTGGGCAATGGAACTCTAATGTGATTGTTCCAGAAGCTCTATGTAAGGGGGACACCTGCTGGAACATAACAAGAATAGGTGACCAAGTTTCACCACAGTGCCAAGATCAGCGCTCAGGCACAAGCAAGCTCATAGTAAGACCTAACAGCAGATAGTGTGTGTTAGAGTATAACGTGATTTGTGAATTCTTTTTATTTAGTGATGAGTTCTCAGTCTCAAACACGAAGTTTTAAGATCTTCTGTGAGTCTGCAGAACTGTTTGATTACATATACTGGTACCTTTATATGTGAAATGGGTTTGACTTCCACAGAATCATATGGAGTCCAAAAAGGCAGCTTTAAAGTAATGTAATAGCAAAACTGCACTTGAAGTGTGCAACATGCCCAAATTCAGAGTAATAAAATCAAACAAAATATTGGTGAACAAGCTTTTGGCAAAAGGCACCTTCTGTATCCCCCTTAGGACCCTTATCCTTTCAGATCTCTGCAAATTCATGTAGTTCCCATTTCCTTTTGCAGAGAGGAGCAACTTGGAAAATGCAATTCAAACCAATCAAAATACAATGAGAGTTTTGGCTTTGTCAATCTGCCTCATTTGTTGTGTTCCTTAGTGAAGGCAAACCAAAGCCCTCCTCGAAATCTCAGCGACTAGGAGTATTTTATCTGGATTATCAAGCATTTGTTTCTATTGTGTTTATTTCCTATGTTAATTGGAAACCCTACTACTAATATGTTTCTAAACAGTGCTTATACATTGTCCAATTAACCTGAGCCAGACTTTTGTCTTGGTTTTTGCAGGGGCCCATTACACTGATGAAACCATGGCTTCAGTAGCTGCGAAAGTGAAAATACAGAATGCTCTGAGCTGGTAGCAGCTTGCCTTTTCTTTGCTGGTCCAGCCATGCCATTTTCATCCTATTTCTTAGCACCTCTATGTCTTCCTTAGTTTTTTTGGGCTCTGATACCCAAGTAAATTTCAGTTCCAGGATCGACTTGAATCTAGACAGGAACAAAGTGACCCATGCTACCCATAGATGCAGCAGCTTTCCTGACAATCCCCTCCCCAGATAGTACATAAACTGAAGCATTTTCTTGGGGAGTGACAAATGGACTTTTGGTCTTAATGCAGTGTTCAGAGACTTGGTTTTCTGACTCACCTCACAAGTAAACCCACTGAGGATGAGTTTACACAGACCAGCTTAAATATATATACCAATCTCATGCTGCTTGACAACCCAGTATATAGCAAACTGAAAGAAAACCCTCTCTACAAGGAAACAAAACCCTGCTGCCTCAGTCAAGTAGTCCAATGACTTTGAAGGTTTCCACATGCAACATAATTTAGATTATTTTCTCCTGCCCATAAAAGTAAGATGTACAAGTAGATAATTCTATCAGAAAGTACTGAAAGATCCATAGCTGGAAGCACTTTCATGAACCTGATATGCATCATCCAAAATTTTGCCAGGTTATAGAAAAAAAAGTCTCTTACCAGAGGCTGATGGCCCCACCTGAATTCAACATTTGCTTAATTCTCAATGCTAACACTGATTGGAAAGATAAATGTTTGGTTAAACAGATTACTTACTCTTTTGCCTGGTTCTCCTTGCTCACCTTTTTCACCTTTTACGCCACCGGGAAGACCCTGGACACACAAAGGTCATCTTAAACTGAGCCCACAAGCCAGTGCAGAATGAATCTACAGTTCTGACATAGATGCAACAAAAAAAAGAACTAAAGGAGGACTACTCACAGGAGGGCCTTGTGGCCCAGGAAGTCCTGGTGGGCCGGGATCACCTGGAATACCCTGTCAAGCATGGCAAAGAAAAAAAAGGATTAAAGCCTCTCCATAGTAGCTCAGTCAATTTCTTTAATTTCCAAGTCCTATGGACAGTAAAAGATCATATTTATTCTTTCTTGGTGTGGAACTTCAAGAGCATCTATAAATTTTATTAACTGCACATCCTGTTTATTTAGATGATTCACTCTAAGATACAACTGCCTCCTGTGTGCACTGCAGCAGCTGGTTTGGTGGCCTGCAGCTGCTACATGATAATAAATAGAAGGAAAAGAAAAAACCCCAAACCAGGAAAGTAGAACAAATAAATGCCAGATCCTGCTGAAATTACAGGAGCAACAGTCATTAGATTAGTGGTAACTGCTGAAGTTGTGAGACCATCAGGATCGATAGCATGTTTGTCTGAAAAGTGTTTAAAAGTTATGGTTTCTGGTTCGTCTTGCTACATCTTTGTGCAAGTTCTTACATCTCTTTACTGTTAACCAAAAGAAAAGCTGCAGACTATTGATCCACAATAGGTTTCTGTGTAGAGTTTCTGCTATTTTCTGGGAGGCATCCCAGACTTCCACTTGATTTTCAGTCAGAGAGCACAGGTACGGGTACACGCCAGAACTTTGTGTGTGTTTCACAAAATACTAAGTGTAATGCTGAAGTATTTTGCTGATTGTGTACTACTGAGCATAACCCCTGTTGAAATAAGACCAAATGTGTAAGCTTTGAAATCATTGTTAATGTTCGTCAAATGCAATGCACTCAAGACTCAGTGTTTGTAAGTCATAGTGCTTTAAAAGTAATGCAGTTAAAATGCTTTTATTTTGCACATTTATATAACTCAATCCCAGTATAATTAGTCCTTCAGAGATCCCTGATGACAGAGGCAAATTACTCTGACCCTAATAAAGTCAGATGAATTTTTGCTTCTACTACAGTGTGTCAAAATGTTACCTTGTGTTTCCTTAGAACTATAAAGACACATAATGCTGCCCTTTACCTTCTGTCCTACCATCCAGTAAAACAGAGACAAGACCAGAGACTGAGACCATTCTAAGATGACTGTGCATTGCAAATGTACATCAGTGGATAGCTCTAGGTAATGCCTTAGTGGTGCCTAATGTTCTTGTGAAAGGAAGAGTAACAAATGGTTTGATCAAGATGAAAGGCAGAATTGTCCTAAAATAAAACATGGCTAGACAGTAGTGCCAAAGCTTTCTTCTCTAATGTGCTACTCAAGATGAAAAGGTGGAAAGGAAGAAACTTATCCAAATACAGATGGAGGAAATTAACAGTTAAAACTTAAAGCTCAGTTACTACAGTGATATTTGCAAAATAACCAATCACTTGGAACTCTTAACTCTTCCATCACTCGGGGTGGTATGTGAGAATACCACAGAAACTTCAAAGAAAACAGGAAATCCAGGTACCCACGATCCTGCTGATGCTGCTCAGGGTGTCTGTGACTGGCACGAGAATCAGATGGTGCTGTGAAATGTTCCCCAGTACAGAAGGAAACATAGTAACTTAAAAAATGGCAACTCTCCCAATGGCTTTTTGGCACTTATGGGTGAGGAAGGATCCATACAAATCAAACCAACAGTTTAAGCTTACTGTCATAATATGGCTTGATATGTATTTTTAAGAGGCCAGAAATGGAGGAAGCATTTTATTCAGACCATGCAGAAGAAAGATCTTGGGGCAATTACTAATGACAAGGAAAAAAGAAACGGAGAGAAAAAAGTAGAACAGAAGAAAGAAAGGAATTGAGTTAAAAGTTTTGACAGACTTCTTCACAATGGATGACACAGCTGGTTCATTCCTGGGAATCTGAATCCCCAGACAGCTTTGAAAATCAGTCTGGGTGTTCCAAGGAAAGAGAGTATCTGCTTTTACTGGTACTATGAACTTCCTTTAAGAGAGTTTCTTCAGAACAGCTATTTTACTAAGGGGAGTAACTGAGGTAATGTGATTGGCACACCCTCTATTAAAGTGCTATTCAGTACAGTGAGAAAAACAATAGAACCTCTGCAATAAGCAGGATGTAAGTATACATGAGCCAAAGCAACAGAGGCTGCAGCTTGATCACAGGCTCATTGCAGATGGATACAGTCTGCCACTCACCTGATCTCCTTTCTGAAACTCAATGTCATTTGGTCTCTTCTGTTCTCCAATTTGTCCTGGTGGCCCTGGAGGTCCCTGAAGACCTTGCTCACCCTAACGTGCAAGAAGATGGCAGTTTGTTACAGGTGAGACAAGCCATAACGGCATGCATAAGTATTTTGAAAGTAATAAGCAAAAATCTCATCATGATCATCTACTCACTTTTTCACCTTTGGGTCCTTGGAAATTCAAACCCATATTACCCTGCAAAAAGCATAACCCATCAGACCTTAGATGTTACAAATGAACAGCAAGAAGAACAAGACAGTGCACCACCACCATCAATGAGGGAAAGAAAATACCTTAGGTCCTGGCAGCCCTGGTGGACCAGGAGGTCCCTATTAAAAAAGGAAACAACAAAAAAAAGTCACTTCCAAGCACTTTGCCTCTGTGTGTCAGAACCCAACAAAACTGATGTCACTACTTTGACTCCTGTGCATTATAGCCACGCCGACAAGGCACTTTGCCTTCCTCTGAGAACTCTTCCTCATGCTTTTCAACTTCACAAATATATGAGAAAGGAGTTCTTCCTTTAAGTAAGAGTCAAATAAAATTATACAGTAAGGTATTAAGCATTAATGAAAGAATCATCCTTGTCTAAAATAAGCTAAATCTTGCTCCTCAGGTTTCACACAAGGATGCTGCACGAAGATTCAGCCTGATTTAAAGCAACAAAAGGTCTGGGAACACGTTGTTTCCAATACATCACATTTAAATGTGCACAGTAGCAGCTCCAGGGTGAGCTGAATGCTTGGTTCTTGTTTTCATACCACGCCTTGATTACCAAGATCTCTGCACTTCACCAACCTGCCTCTGAGAATATCAAGCAAAGAAATAACTGCCCCATTTAACACTTTATGGGTAACAGGTTAAAGAAACTTACTGTCAAACCTGGGGGCCCTGGAGGGCCAACTGGGCCTGGTATTCCCATGGCACCGGGTGGTCCCTGTTGAGAAAGGGGAGGAGGCTATGACAGAAGCACCTTTCTATGAACAAAAACTGAACAGTAAGGCATTCAAGGTCAGAAACCACCAATAGCTGGCACCCCATACATGTCAAATCAAAATAGCTGACCACTAATCCACCCATCTGTCCTTGTGGAAAGGCCTAAAGGAGGGTACATCATGTTTGAGCCTTCTGCTCTCATCAATACATCTCTCTGGCTTGGATAAAGGAATGCTTTTTTGTTTGTTTTGAACTACTTTAGGGCTTTCTTTCTCTACATGCACTGAGAGAGAACAACAAAACACTTTGTATTTATGAGTCCTCCCAGCCAGAAACAGACAATAGGGAAGCACAGATCAGAGGAACAGAAATGCTAACAGGCTCAGTCCAGTCAGAATGGCCTGGGGCTTGTCTCTCTCTACCAGGAAATGGGAGTCTCTGGCTTCGGTCCATTCCAGACCGATAGGCCTGCTCCCCTTGTTCTTCCACTGCAGCAATGAATGGCTCAGTGGGAAGCACAGGCCCTGGAGTCACTAGCTGTTTTCACAGAAGACTGCTGGGAGAACAGAAACACTGCTTAGGAGGTGCAGCATAAGGAGAACAGCTGAGCCATCACCCGCTCTTCCCACCATCCAAAATAGTGGCTACAGCCCAGAAAGGCAGATGTTACATACTATATACCTCAGGGTGAAGAAGGGAAGTGAAATCCAGAGGAGAGAGAGAGAATGTCTAGGAAGAAGGAACAGGCAGAGGAAACAAGGAAGCAGAGAGAAGCGAGTACCACTGTCTGCTGGATACCACTTTCCTGACTATGAGAACTTTCTGGCCTCTGTAGGTCACCCTATGAAGAGCAGTATGGAAGCACTTATTTTCCCTAAAGCCATAAACTAGAGGTACATTAACTGTGAGCTCTGGGTCTCCACATAAGCATATGGATCCCTAGCACCAACGTTCCAATTGTCCTGTAATGCAAATACTTTTCACGTTCTCTTTTTGGCAGAACACGGTGTTATAGTGTACTTTACAGAACTTACAGGTATCCCTGGAAGACCTGGAAATCCTGGATCACCCTTCTGTCCTGGCAGCAAGGAGGTAATTATTTCACCTGCTTCACCCTAGGAGAAAAAGAGATGACTTTAATTAATAGCACATTTCTTCATCACCATTCTGACTCTAAAGAACACGTAGTGGCTTGTAAGACTATGAGAGACTGGAGTTATGCTACAACTTAGCAAGTGCTCTTTAATATCAGTAATACATTTTCCAAGAATAGCTTTATTTTTAGGAGAGGATTCTTTAAATGGCTAAACTACCAACTAGTAAAAGCTTTCTTTCTATATGTACAAATATATTTAAATATGGTTGACTTAAATTCCAAAAGATTAGGGAATTGAAATACAAATGCTTCACGAAAGAAAGACATTCTAGCTCCATGTGAACACGGTAGGTAGGAAACCACAGAAAAAAGGCTTGTTCAGCTTCTTCCAATGTCCCACCTCATGAAACAGATTGAGTATGCTGTTACAGTTGTGCTTCATGTTCTATGTTGAAACAGTTTGTTATTGATTATGGGCAACATCTTAGTTTTAAAAGCACATGTTCTGATTAGCTGGCTTTTTAATATTAATATCTTTAAAACAGTTGGGAAGAAAAGGAGCTGAGAAAGCCAATTCAGCTTGCCAGTTTGCCAGTACCAGGGTTATGCTGCCCTGTCAAGAGTTTATTGGAATAATTCTGTGGGTCAATTTCTCTTTCAAACAGGTTTGAACCCAAATTCATGTTTTGGCCCATGCTCAAACAGGTCAAGGATGCAATAAGAGACCCTTAAAAATAAAACAGGTCCTTAAGGTCCAAAATCAGATTATAAAACTATTTATATTAGGAGAAAAAGAGCCATCCATGTAGTAATCTACACAGTAGAAAGCATATTTTCAAAAGGAACATAAGGCGTTGCACTTCTAACTGGATATTTCAAGTTATTATTGCTTAGTCTGGTAGCATTCTTGAGCATACACAGGTGCATACTCGTGCCCATATTGGTGCATTTGAGTGTTCATAGGCATTTTGATAACTTGATGCCCCTACAACACAATCAGGCACTGTCCATCACACTCCCAAGGAAACCAGCTTCAGGAAAGTCTGCTACTTTTGACCCAAACCGAGCAAAGCTATTGCAGAATTTACAACCAGTTACACTGGGGTGGCCTAGAAGCACTGCAGAATGTCACTCCAGATTCCAGTGATTGCACACAGTCTTGCATGGAAACAAGCAGGTTACCTACACCATACTTCACACCTGAGCCAGGTTAGTAGTTCATTGTGTGAGTACAGAACACTTACCTTCATACCTGGCAGACCAGGGGGTCCCTTTGGTTAAAAGAAACAAAAAAGAAAAGGAAGATCAATAGAAATAGATCACTGGTATGTTATTTGCAAACCACTGATCAGATCTGGACCATGAGGCAAGCATTAAAGAGTCTAAAAAAAGACATGAAAGAGGGGAAATTACATTTTTTATGATCTTGAGAATTAAGTGGAAAAAACTAGAGCATTAAAGGAACCACATTTCCATTTCTTAGCAATTTGTTTCTTAATTACCCCCTATTATCTGTCCTGTCTACTACATTTCTTTCTGTATGTACTTTGGTTCTGACAGTCACTTTGCTGTACATCCCTGTGTTTTATAATGATAACAACCTACAGTGTCCCTTTTTTTCTGCCCCATTTATCACCAGTGACACTCTTTAGATGTGCCGGATGAGACTATCAAGATCTTTCTTCCCTGACACAGATGCATGTATTTGTATTTTCTGCAGGTGGCAAAGCATCTCAGCATGTGAGAATTCAAAGGGCTTTTTATTAGCTTTACCACAGCATGTAGCAAAAAAGCTCACTTTTATTGGACATCTAAAATATGCTGATTAACCATAAAGAAATTAATTTATTCTTATTTAGTAAAAGAATAACCACAAAAAGAGGCTGATATTATACAGCTGAATGAGAAACATTTCACTTACAGGAGGCCCTTGTAAACCAGGAAAACCTGGACTGCCTGGGAATCCACGCTCTCCCTTAGGGAAGAAGAAAACATTTAGCCAAAACCAAAGCAAAACATAACAAAAACAGATAAACCAATTTTGACTGAAAAGCCCAGTTCCATTGTTAGCTTATGACTCCAGAGTAGCAAATGATACTGCAATGAGCTATAGGAAAAATAGTTTGTTAAATCACACAGACTGAAACAGAACTTTCCACATTCTGTTCATTTCACATATTTCCAGGCAAAATCCTACAGAGATGGAAAACACACGTAGTGCTAGAGACGATCAGCTTCTCATATGGAAGGACCATAATGTGAAGTTAAGTAACATACTAGGATGAAAGACTCCTTCCAACAAGCATATTGAATCAGTACTTCCAATGCAATATTATTAAAAATTAATAATTAAAAGTGCCAGTGTTACATAAGGGGGTTTCCTTGGTAGTGAGTCTGCTACAAAGATGAGATGCAAGATATGATCTAGCTATCAGACTACTCTCAATTGTTAGCTATAAAATTAAGGGTTAAACCAAAGAATTTAACTACACCGACTGCAGAATATGAATGTTGTGTCTTGGTGCTGGCAATTTCTGAGAAAACTTGTGCTTTAAGTACCAGAACATGACCCCTTCTCTCACGTGTGTGTGCAAGTCTGAATCATCTTGGAATTACCTGCACTAGTCAGCAACAGCAAGTACTGCGGCAAAAAATAAACTAAATCTATTGGCTACAGACAGGACAAGAGCTCTTTATCATCTTATTGTTGCACTTTAAGAATTATAAAGGGTTTCCACCTTTGTTCCATTGCAGCCTGGGATACCCTGAGGTCCTGGTGGCCCATCTTGTCCTGGTAATCCCTTTAAAGTGGAAAATAGAAAAGA
>NDXB01013219.1:43442-95455 GCA_002631895.1 Agapornis roseicollis | reverse complement strand
AAAAAAAAAAAAAAAAAAAAAAAAAAAAAAAAAGTTGTTTTATACCTGTGACATCTGATAACAAAGAACAAGAAGTAATTACTGCTATTAGATTGTAACAGTGAAGAAAAGCAAGGATGCTTTTAGAAAGATTAATATCCTGAGGAAAGAACACTGCAGACTGAACTCATTGAACAGAGTTGTGCTGTGACTTAATTCTTTTTTAGCAGTGAGGAGTCTGATGTCTGTATCACTGCTTTTATGCAGACTTGAATGGAAGACAAAGTAAAAAATGGAGTTTCCTACTGAGATACCCTACCTAAAAGACACACATTATATCCTGCACTTGGCCTAAGGATGTGAAGTTTGTAACTGGGAAATGTGAGCATATAGTTACCTCTTTGCATACAGACGATGTGTGTTTAAACTTCTTTGGGGAGTGTAATTGAAGGTTCACAGCTACAGCATCTAGTGGAGCCTTGAAGCGATTACTGGTTTAGGGAAAGCAAAATGAATAGCTAGGGTAGATAATACCTTGATATATTGTCATCCTCTGTCAAAAAATGTTTAATGCCAAACTGGTTGGTTGATTTCCTGTGAGAAACATCAAGCCAAGTGTGTGATTATTACTTGCTATATACTAAGGGAACTGCCAGCTTACGTTGTTTTCACACCAGAAGCATTGGGACCTGAGAATAGGAGGAAGGATGCTGCTCTTTATAGACCAGTTAGTGAACTTATTTGTAATATCCACAGCTGGCATTCAGATTCTGTCTTCTGTCAAATCATGTCTTGATTTCTTTGCTTTGTGGCAGCATCATTTGGAGCAGAACTTTGTTTGAAAAGAAATAGGAAAAAAATATATTTTCTAATATACTATGCTTTTGATTCCACCTGTGTCAAGTTGTTAGTAGCAATCAGAAGCATGATACATGTACTTTCATACCATACCAGTAAGTACCAATGTACTCTTTTAATAAGGTATATTGCATGAAATCTTACTATGCCTGGTTGAATTCTGCATTTACAGAAGACCTGATCAGCTATTCCTAACCCGTGAATCCTTTTGTTAGGTAAAAATTCTACATTTTAAAGGTAGTATTCTATTAATGAAATGCAGATTTCTTAGAAAGAATGCTTTATTCTTTCATCTTTTTTCTGTACGTGTTCATAGACTTGCATGTCATCTAATACTTTATCTGTCCTTTCCAACAAATTACATGTGAAACTTCAGTATTTAGAGGAATAAAATCAGAATTCTAACATTTTAGGTGCACTGGAAATGTGGAAGTTCATTTCTGTTATGTAGAACACTATGTAAACTCTAGCTTCAATGATGAGGGCTGCCATACCTTTTTCAGGTGGATTCCTGGGAGCATCACAACAGTCCTAATGAAAGAAAATAAGAGTTCATAATTCTAGTTAGTGAAAATAGATCATGACTGCTTTTCATTTCTTTCAAAATGTTTTGGCCAACTTAGTACTTGACTGAAAAGTTCCACTTTTGTTCACCACAATGCCATACAAGTAAGTGAAAAGGATAAAAATGAGTCCTGCAGTCTTAGCTGTTCCTTGTGTGGTTCTGTTTACAGTTCCTTACCTGAAACAAGGAGAAACACTGTAGGGTTTTGTTTGAGGACTCTTGCTTGTCATCTTCCTACCTGTATTCCCTGTATAGGCTGGAAACTGGGAAGTGATTTCACTGAGGTAAAGTACAAAAATGTGAGCAATAAAAAGGATGCTTTCTTTTGATTCTGCCAAGTTTTCCACCCATCACCTTTATGCCATAGGTTTGATTTCATGGTATTAAAGACAGCCTATCCTTGCACTCCTAGGATTGATTTGTTTCTTTTTGCACAGCTGTACTACTGAGCTTGACTATACATAGTTTTAATTACTCAAAAAGTAAATAATGAAAGCTGAGACCTGTTATTTGAAGGTATCTGTGTATTTCTATCAAATTCTGTGACTCTTTTTGCAAAGTTCAAAGATAAAAGAGCTTTTCTCAAAAATAAAATGTGTTGTTGGATAGCTAGTATATCAACATGAGGAGAAAAGATGCATTGAGCACTTCTGCTTTTTGTTTACTGCTTTCAAAATGTAAAATCAAACCTTTCTGCATCTAAATTCTTTCTAACTGAAGAAATGAGTGTGTTCAGGATTTCTTTTTTTCTTGTCAAAATATTTTGGAAATGGAGTGAAAAAGTATTAGGTGATAAACCTTGTTACAGGCAGTGCTCCTTAAAGTAAGCGTTAGACAGTATTGGTCAGATGCCTTCTTATGGATGTTCTGCAGCTTCTGGAAGAGCGCCATTTCTCAAGTTAAAGTTGATTTGGTGTTTTGGAGAATTCTTTTACACTGGATGTGTGGCATATAGTCAGATGAAACACAGTTCAGTTTGTGAAGGGGTTTTAATTAGTTTCTACAGCTAATAACTATTCTCATTTGAAACATAGTCTTTACCTCCAAATCTGTGGAAATGTGAGTGGTATTAGATGGTGTCTGATAAGAAAACTAAACTCTTGTTAGATTCCAGACTTTCACTCATTCAAGGTCAGGAATATTATGCCTGTGTCTGAGGAGGGTGTTTTGAAACCTGTGTTTTTCCTTTTATTTTTTAAAAGCTTTTCCTTGTTTGTAAGCCTTAAATTTATATTTGCTTAAGCAAAATGTAATGATAAAGTCATGCTTTTTTAATCCTCACATTAGTTAACTAAGTACCTTATTTTTATAACATAGGGAGAAAATCTTCCTTGAGGAATTGGTAGTTTCCTGCAGTCACATACTTCCTGTAAATACAGTTTTTCAGGCAGTAAAAATCAGGTTGTTGACAAAGAAGTTGCTGTGGTGACAGGATAGGCTCCACCTTTGATTCTTCCTGTGTTTAGTCATTGACAGAAATGCTACAGTTCTTAAGGAGTGAGTCAGATGGTACTCTTCTGGGCTTCAGTCTTGGTCATGGTGAAATAGCTTTATTTTATGAGAATACAAAAGAGAGGGAAAAAAGCTTCTGTCAGATGTCAAAACCCCATTATAAATAATGTAGATTTCAAAAATGGGATGTAAATATTGGGGATGATGATGCATAACCTGTGATATTCTTAAATTCACGTATCTAATATTCTGGGGGGAAGTGCTTTCTGTTCTTACTGCTGTTGTGTATTTTGCATAGGACGAGGTTGGTTTTTTTCCACAACTTTTTAAGTGCATTTTTGCTAAAGCTTTCACTTGTACTGAAGCAAGCTGAGTAGAAGTTGTTCCACCTGCTGTGGGTAGGCACCCAATGGAAGAGTAGAAGCTTCTTAGAGACTTGAGTTATAACTTAGTATACTTGGTCTTCGAAAGAACCATCATTAGACCCATACCATGTTTCACAGTAGGTCAGTATTTGTCAAAGCGGTTTCTATTACTGGTTGTACCAATGACAGTACCCATACATAAGGCAGTTAAATACTGTGATTGTTCAAAGCAGAGCACTAGAATTAATAGATTGATTTTGTCAGTATAGTTATTATTGTTAGAAAGTATTTTGGGTTCTAGCTGTCCTTTGTGAGATCTGAATGGCTTAATAAAGTCTGCCTTACAACCTGTGTTTGCTTTAACTGACAGTGATTTGTGTGTCACTTGTAATTGTCTAATGAAGATCTGTGATCGTTTTGGTGTCATCAAACCTATAAATAGGCACAAATAATATCACAGCATTTCTGTCTGATTTGAACCTGCAGTCCATTGGCCAAAAAGGACTTACCAGTAACTTAAATACCAAATATTTAGATTTCAAGAAATCTAAAGTTGTTCAGTTTTGTTATTAGTTGTTATCTAAGTATAAAATACCTCTGATTGTAATTAAAATAGCTAGAAAAATCCTTTACCTTGTAAATTAGAGTGTATAGTCTTGAATTCTGTCCTAGTTTCATTCTTGCTAGGTGTATGCTGATCAAAGAAAATATTTTCAATGTGTTCGGCAGTTAATAGCTTATAGAGGTAACAGTTGTACTTTAGCAATGAAATGAAGATACCTTGTAGGTGTAACCAACAGAAACAGCTGCTCTGTGCCAGAGTTCACAATGTTTTTTCTTGGTTTTGCTTGCTGAGAGGGATCAAAGCATAGGTTTAAAATATCAGTGACTAATTTCTGTCTGGCTGAAGCGAATATGGAGACTTAGTCTCTTTTCTTGGACTCTTCCTTCAAGTATAATGTCAAAACCAGCATCACATTTCAGCGATATAGATGCCCTACAGCACTAGTCTCTGAAATCCCAAATGTGCTGCTTATTTTTAAAATGCATCTTATGCATTATTCATGGTGACAAGTGCTGTGGACTCTTAGTCTGAAAGGTATTCCTTGTAATTCACCTTAACCCAGCCACTCAAGTGATAGTCATCTACAATGTCATTTAACTTTACTTTTAAATTAGGCTGAATGGCAGAATATGCATTTTATTCTTCAATTTGTTTCTGTCTTGAAAACACATTTAATAAAGTTTTACAGTGCTTCTTACAGATAATAATGATTTCAGAAACCTCTGACTTCAAAATAAGGCATTGTAATTTTTCCTCTTGTTTTCTGCTGCTTATCACAAAGAAATACCCCTTCCTGGTGTCTGGCTGCATTAAATATTTCTTCTGCAGACATTTGGATTTTGCTTGTTTTAACTTCCGAAGTCCAGACTGGGTTTTTCGATGTTTTATGGTTTAATGCATTTCTAATGGAAAGAATTTGTCTTTAAATGCAGTGAGTTTAGTGTCTCTTCTGCAAAAATTTCAGTTGGTTGCATTTCTTCCTTACTGCCTCAGTAGCAGCATTTTGAAGAATTAATGGTAAAACAGCAGCATCTTGTATCCAGAGTCAAGTTAGGAGTTGTATTTCCTTGTATTGACTTTGAGAGGGAGTTGATCACTTAATGCTTAGAATAGACAAGAAATCGTATGTGTAATAGGCAAGAAACACATGCACAGATATTGTGCCTTAGCTGATGAGCAGTATCTCATTTATGCTGCAGTAACATCATAAATGTCAAGTAAATCATGACAGTGATTTCAGCTAACACATTGTTTAGCATTTGTGAACTGAAAGCAAGCACAAGATCAGATACGACTCCTGTTAAAAGTTTCTAATTATTTACTATCCTGTTAAAAGTTGCTAATTCAAACCATAACAACTCATTCACATGAGCAGATTTTCCACTCCGTAGGAAACTTTTTGCCTAACACAGGGAGCATGGGAGAATGAGGGCTACTGATAGACACTAACTTGAAAACAGTCCCCCTGCGTTTTATTCAGTTGGTTTTCATACGGTGGCCATGTATAAGAAAAACAGTGGCACTTTGGATATCTAATTGAAGTACTCTGCCTATCTAAACATTTAGTTTAAGCCTAAGTAACCTTCTAGGTTTGTTCTGAGGTATGCAATTTATATTTGGATGTATTCATTTTTGCTTGCTCGCTTTGTTCTAGCTTTTCTTGTCTGAAAAGGGATCCGTATCATTTAGCAGTTTATCTTTCAAATCATTGCTATAAGGCAAAGACATGTAATTAAAATGTTTTAATCACCTTTGATTTATAACAAAAGCAAAATACAAACAACAACTTTATATATTGTGTTTTTTTATTATATATAGAGTTTGAGTTCATATGGCTTGTATCCAGAGAAAGGGGCAGCTGTAAAAACAGAATTAAACAGGGTCTTTAGTCTTTTCACCAGGAATTTATCACAGAGATGCATGTATCAACTAACTTCAAAATACAACACATAAAATAAAGTAGCAAACACACAGGATGCATTCTGTTGAAATTGAACTGCCCAAGAAAGTTATTCTAATGCTTTTTTCATATGGGAATGAAGAGGTATTTCTCTGCCATTATGTTTGATTCCTGTGAATTTAGTTAGTCAAATGTAAAGACAGCCTTCTACAACTTCTTGAAAACAACCATAGAGAAGTGGAGTAGATCATGATGCCACTATAGCCTAACTTTCCTGTGATTTAGCTGGAAAATGAGTTGTCTGCTACCATTTTGTTTCTTGAAATAAGAAAATCAAATGTGCATATTGAGAGCTGTCCTGGGTTCAGCAATAGCAGTCATTTTTCAGTTGTCCTGTCTCTGCTTCCTCTTGACTTCCCCTCCTCCCTGGCAGAGTGTGAGACTCAGAAAGTCCTTGGTCAGACTAAACATTACTGAGCAGCAACTGAAAACATCAGCGTTATCAGCACTGTTACCAGGCTGAAAGTCAAAAACACAGCACTGCACCAGCTACTAAGGAGAAAAATGACTGCTACTGCTGAACCCAGGACAAGAGCCTAGTTTTGAGATGGGAAGGAAGTACTCACAACTTGTTAGAGGCTGCCTCCTCTAATAGGTATCAGGTGGAATTTACAGCAAAGAAACAAATAACAAAATGCAGAAGAGACCTTTTTCCTTACAGAACCATTGGCTTCGTTTAATGTGTTTCTGAAAGATCTTCCAAGTTGAATGAGTTGGAGAAGTAAAGACTATCTTAAACATGTTTATCCAATAGCAGAGACTGCAATCCTAACGTTAATAATAGACTCATAGAATTTTTTGGGTTGGAAAAGACCTTAAGATCATCCAGTTCCAACCCCCTGCCATGGGCAGGGACACCCATGTCACCCGGGGCTCTCTCCAAGCTGGCCTTGAGCACTGCCAGGGGTGGAACATTTACCACTTCCCTGAATACCCTGTTCCAGTGCCTCACTACCCTCACAGTAAAGAACTTCTTCCTTATATCTAACCTGAACTTCCCCTGTTTAAGTTTGAACCCATCACCCCTTGTCCTATTGTTTCAGTCCCTGATAAAGAGTCCCTCTTCAGCATAATAATATATATCATATATATATAATAATAGTATATATATTATTAGGTAATAAGCATACCTACAATGAAAAGGCTATTTCCTGAAGCTAACTGGTAAGTAAATAATGCTATGAGTTGTGAGGCAAGTCACAGAAAACTCAAAGCTCCTCTGTTTAGTTCTTGATGTTGTGGAAAGCCATACATATAATGTTGGTTTGATCTTTTCAAAAGTACAGTTACCTTTGCTTTGTATATATTGGAATAAAGAGGACAACACGAATAGGTCTTGTTAACATCAGTGCTTTAAACTGGAGTGGTTCAAGAGACTGTTGATCCTTGCCTTTTAATCACTGTCCCTTCAGTTAGGCCACAGCACCTGCTTTTTTAGTTTCTTTTCCAAATGAAGCACAAGCCACTAGAACTGATCACGTGAGCCCTTTCAGTGTAACACTTGTGATAACTGCTCAGAATCTGTTCCATTCAGCCCCTTGCAGCTTGATTCAGCAAACTCTTCCTTTCTTCTGACGAGATGATTTTGTTGTGGTTTGGTTTAACTTTTCTCACTGTGAACTTTAGGTAGTTCCTTGTTTGACAGCGGCTTTTTGAAACCTCCATTCAAAAAGTATGAGAGTAACTTTCTTTTTTCCCAGTCTTGACTTAACAGTCCATCAGATTATGGTTTTAAAGGACAAGGAAGAAATTTATCCTCAATTCAGAGGACTGGAAGTTGTCTATTTAGACAGTCAGTTTCCCACTGCTAGCTGATGGTCAAACTGTCCTGCTATGCATGTGTCTTTTCATTAAACACTTGTGAAATTCACTTTAATAACCATTGCATAAAATATGCACCATTTCCCCTTTCTCTCTGACCTCTTCCATTCGTTCTAAAAGACTTATTTTAGAAAGACCTAAGCAAATAGATACAGTAGGTTTACAGGATTGCATTTTTATTCTTTATAGAACATAGTCACACTGGAGGAAAATAAATGTTTTTTTCCTGGTTTATGTCATGTTGTTAGGCTTTGAAAAGAAAAACATGCTTATGGTGATTAGTATTTCACTTTTTTGTTGGTGTTTTTAAGCACCACCTAATTGTTGATGTAAGTCTAAGGCAACTTCTAAGTGCCTAGAATAATTTTAAGAACATTACTTGTTGGAAGATACCATAAGGCACCTTTCAGATGCAGTAAAATATAGCACTTTAAATGAAAGACAGGAAATGACTGCATAAAACCCAGGGTTGGGTTTTTTTGTGTGTAAATAACAGCTAGCATTTCAGTGTTAAGTTGGGCATGTTCACAGCCCATCACAGCACATTGGTGCTGTTCAGCATCTTGCTGGTGAGATGGACAGTGGGCTTGATGCACCATCAGCAAGTCTGCTGGTTTCACCAAGCTGTGTGGTGTGGTTCACATGCTGGAGGGAAGGGATGCCATACAGATGGCCCTGGACAGGCTTGAGTGGTGGCCAGTGCCAACCTCATGAAGTTGGGTAAGGTCAGTTAAAAGCTTTTACACGTGGATCGGGGCAATCATAGGCAGAAATACAGGCTAAGTGGAGGATGGATGAAAGCAGACCTGCAGAGAAGGACTTGGGGCTGTTGAGTGATGAAAAGCTTGACACAAGCCAGCTTCAGTATGTGCTTGCAGCTAAGAAAACCAACTGTATACTGGGCTGCATCAAAAAGAGTGTGGGCAGCAGGTCAAGGAGGGCAACTCTCTCCCTCTACTCTGTTCTCATGAGAATCTGCCCAGTTTTGCTTGCAGCTTAGGGGCAACAAAACAAGATGGACCTGCTTGACTGAGTGAGGGAAGACATGGAGATGATCAGGAGGCTGGAGCACCTCTGCTATGGAGACAGGCTGAGAGAGTTGGGCGTGTTCAGCCTGAAGAAGAGAAGGTGCTAGGGAGACCTTATAGCAACCTGTCAGTACCTAAAGGGGTACAGTAAGAAATCTGGAGAGGGGTTTTTTACAAACATGTGTAGTGACTGGACAAAGAGAAATGGTTTTAAACTGAAAAAAGGGAGAGTTAGATTAGACATTAGGAAACAGTTCTTCCCTGTGAGGGTGCTGAGGAGCTGGCACAGGATGCCCAGGGAAGCTGTGGCTGCCCCATCCCTGGTGGTGTTCAAGGCCAGGCTGGACGGAGCTTGAAGCAACCTGGTCTGGTGGAAGGTGTCCCGGCCCATGAGAGGGGGTTGGAACTGGATGAGTTTTAAGGTCCCTTCCAACTCAAACCATTCTATGGTTCTATGATAAATACTGAAAAATATATGGTTAGCTGTTGTTCAGGAGAACAGAAACTTGTCTTGGATTATTGGGAATAAACTATGTAATTGTCACATATACATAAATTTNGCCCATGAGAGGGGGTTGGAACTGGATGAGTTTTAAGGTCCCTTCCAACTCAAACCATTCTATGGTTCTATGATAAATACTGAAAAATATATGGTTAGCTGTTGTTCAGGAGAACAGAAACTTGTCTTGGATTATTGGGAATAAACTATGTAATTGTCACATAAAAAACTCTGAAGTATTTATTCAAGTTTTCTTTGTACATGGCTGATCTCTTTATAAAATGAATTCCCTTCTATCAGTGATGTATGTGCGTATTTTGCTTAGGGTTTAATGTGATTTTTTTGTTTCAGGAAAACAGCATCATTTACATAGGATGCTTTGCTGAATATTACATTAAATATTGCTAGAATGTGAAAAATGTTTTAAAAATATTTGTGAGTTGATGGATTAATACTCTTCAAATGGAAACAAAACACTAAATATTTCTAATCCTGCATTATTTACCGCATGGGTGGTTAAATGCTACTTTAGGCCCCATAAAATTAAAAGGGAGAAATCTGCCAACTGTAGCAGGAATTGGATTTAGGAAGAGTGGTACAGAGCCAAAATATTACTATAGAATTAAATGTCAAAAATCTTCTTTAATAGTAGATATATAGTTCACAGTGCCTGGTTATGATTAATACATTTAATCTAGATCACTGAAAGTTGCTCTCTCCTTTTCCATAAAATACAATAGGACACAAATCAGTTTTACTGTGGGTGGATAACAATTGGAAAATAATGCATCTTCCCGCCCAATAAATTGTCAGTTATACCTTTTAACTAAAATCGATTCATCTTTCCAAAATTTATTACAATTTCTACTAATAAATCTTTTCGAATGTTTATTCATTTGCTTTTTGATACATTTGTGCCACTTTTGCTATGGTCTAGTGTTTTCTCTTTTGATTCATTGTAAATTAGAAAATCTATTTTCAGTCAATTTTCTAGTTAGGAAGTTAAAATCTATAACCCAGCCATTTTTTCATAGTCTCCTTTGCACATTTTAATACCCTTGAACTTAGATACAATCCAGTAAATTCTGATCAGAAGGTGATTAAAAGACTTTTCACTGCAACTTCTTAACTGAGGGCCAGATTTGTAAAACAAATACTTAGGGGATTTTTAGCTAAATTTCTCCTGTGCATCTCCCTGATTCAAAGAAGAAGATTTAAACAGATATAGCAAATGAACATATACGAAGGTTTTGTCTCTAAGGATTTTTAATGCATACAATCAGAATTGCCCTTTTGGATTAGAATCCAGCTGTGGCCATACAGGGTACGATAGAAACCTCCTTTTATTGCCTCTTCATAGCAGCAAGATAAGGATAGTGCCTGAGATCACTAAAGCATACAATGTGTTTCCCATTATTCGTTGTGGCTGTGATTATTCAGTGCTGACCTCTTGAAGTGTGATCATCTGCCACTTTACTTATTTGGAGGTAATGCTTTTATAAGAAGAAAATATTCTAAGAGAAATTTTGATCGATCTTTTAATCTGCTTTGGGAAATTGTGTTCACTGTTCAGCAGTTTCCTGCTCTGTATACAATGTGTCAAAGAGGGATAGTTTCCCAATAAGCATAATTTCTGTTCTGATCAAGTTAAACAATGTGATCTTTTAGTCAGTTTTCTGACAAGAATTCAGTGTGAGCAGCTTAATCTTGTGTGTAACCATCGCAGATTTCTTAATGCACATATCTGTTCTGTTTGTAATATAAATGTCAACATCAATGAAATAGGGCTAGAAAATTCTTTAAATAGACCTCTGCAGAAAATTACATTCATAATTTGAACTTGATCTACAGTATCACTTATTGGCAAATTTGTGTAGCTGAAAGCATCTTGGGTTTTAAAGTGATTGATTTCAGAGTTAAAAGAATCATTTGTGTGGATGGATTAGAATTCATTAATTTTACTAATTACACAGTGAAGAAAACAGATGTTTTCTTAGGCCAAGATCAGGCTTTAATTACAGGTCTAACCTGCTCATCCAAAAAATAGTGTCAATATGTTCATGTCTCTCAAAGTTAAGTTCTAATTTTTATATGGAAGTATGATTATGTTACACATTTGTTAAGCCTGACTTTAATTGCATACAAACACAAATCTAATACTCAGAGTACTGAAGGGGTACATGTATTGTAATGCATGGATTTAGAAAATTCTCAAGAGTAAGTTGGGTGTAAAGATTTGCTCTTCAAAATGTCAAAATTGATACTACCCAGTACTACTCTATTTCCAATTGTAATAATGTCTTACAAAAATAGAAACACTTGAACAAAGCAGAGTTTCCAGCAGCTATGTAAATCTGTCTGGAGTTCTCTTGGGACTCTTATTTTAAGGTGTGTATTCTGTAGTACTACAGCCTATGTGAGGAAGGCAGAGTAAGCTACCATAGAATAAGAGGAAGTATGTTCATTTTGGGCTTTAGCAAATTGTTACAAATATGCTGTCTGCCTTAATTGCTTTAAATATGTATTTGTGCCTTTGGGTAGTGGAGATCACGTAAGTAATAATTGGCAAGATCCAGGAAGACCTTACCTTTGCAAGCAGCATTTGCAACCTGTAGCCTTGGAATGCCTGATCTGTAGGAAAAGTAACTCTATTTTTGCCATATTCTTCTGTGCTTGGAAGAAGCACATGCGAGGAAAGAAGCTAGCAAAGCATCAGTAAGTATAGTGCTACAATGAGTATTTAATGAACTAAATTGGTGCAGGCTGTAAGTTAACTTAAAGTAGTAATTGTCATATTGGGAAAGCTTGATCATTTTAGCTTTGTGTAAAATCTTTCTAACTCCAAAATATACTTCTCTAAATACTATCCTTTCTCAGACTTTATGGTTTGCAAGTTTCTTTCTATATGTCAGGAAGTGTCAATGTGGCATGGAAGACAATTCCCTATCTTTTCAGTGCAAATAACTTTTCATCGAAATCAGAAGACTTGTCCTACAGTGAGCACAATTTCTACCAAAAAAAGAGTTGAAATGTTTGTACAGTAAAGCAACACAAGATGACAAAAGATAAGCAGACTCAATATAACCCATTAGTAACAAACTCCAGTGGTTGCCCAGATGTTCTGTTATAGTCTTTCTCTTTTAAAAGTTATGAGGTGGGGAGTGCTGCTTTCTAAAAAGTTCTCTGATTGGGTGTTTTCTCAAGGTTTTGGCCAGGGGGATTATTTTGCTGCTTTTTCTGTGGAGGAAGGTTTGTACCTGATTTGCTTATTTCAGGGGAGTTACTACTGTGGGTATTGTGGTGAAAGTGGCTGAGCAATCTTAGAATGCAGCAGATGCAAAATCGCTCATGAATATGGAAAGCTTCAATGTGGTTACCTGCTTTTAGTCACAGTGATGTATTGGTGGGATCTTGAAGAAGTGGGTCCTTAATTATTCATAGAATCATAGAATAGTTAGGGTTGGACAGGACCTGAAGATCGTCCAGTTCCAATCCCCCTGCCATAAGCAGGGACACCTCACACTAAACCATGCCACCCAAGGCTTCATCCAGCCTGCCCTNGACAGGACCTGAAGATCGTCCAGTTCCAATCCCCCTGCCATAAGCAGGGACACCTCACACTAAACCATGCCACCCAAGGCTTTATCCAACCTGGCCTTGAACACTGCCAGGAATGGAGCACTCACAACCTCCCTGGGCAACCCATTCCAGTGCCTCACCACCCTAACAGGAAAGAATTTCTTCCTTATATCCAATCTAAACGTCTCCTGTTCTTTTAACACTGGATTAATAGATGTGAAACTACTGTATTGTGTTAGCTTGCATCTGTTGTACCTCTGCTCTGCCAGTTTACCGTATAGTGAGGATGCGAGCAGAAAATATATGAATTTCAAAGTCAGCTTTCACTAAAATCCTACCAAAATTTTCCAGGATTATTGCAGACTGTTGATGTACTCCTTGTTACTGCTTCTTTGACAGAAAATGATGACCTTTCAGTTAATGTTGTTGTGGTTTTCTCATATTCAAAACTTCTGAATTTCTTTTGGATGTGTTTCTTCTCTAGTTCTTTCATGAAGTTAATAAGGCAGAGAAACTTAGTCTCAAAATAATTAAAATGGGAACATTTCACTGTAAAGAATGTGTTAGAATGAATAGCTCTTGGTACTCACTGTGGCTAACTATTTTGGTAGAATACCCAATGTTAGTATACCATGCAATTCTCAGTTGTCCCTTTGTTGCCATGAAGATCAGCTGTAGAGGTATTACTCTTGAAAGGAGATTAATTCTTTCCTCCTGTGCAAAGAAACATTTAGGGAACTGATGGATGTTTAGTCACTTTGCTTTGGAGGTGAAATAATATACTTGAGGTATTGTCCACTCTGATGTTTGTGGCTCTCAGAGTGGTGTTACACAACTATTTCTTATGCCTTCAGAAGAATATAAATGGGCTCTTGTGTCTACCTTGACCTAAAGGGAAACAGAAAACTGCCTGGAGATGCAGGTACACGTGGTGTCTCCTTTATTTTTACTGCCTTGCTGGAGGAGCTGAAAGTGGCCAGGCATGCTGTCAGCATATACATAGCCCAGAGGTCTCAAATGGCCTTGACTTGTGCAAAATAGATTATTCCAGTAGCGTGACAGAGCTGGTTGGCTGCTACGAGACCTAATCAAAGCAGACACAAACCCAAGTATAATACCAGCTATTAGAAACTCTGCTGGCATCAGATTAATTAAATGTAAACACCTAAAGCATTCATTTATTTCTTTATCAAAATCATCAAACTGGTGAATTGCCCACAGCTGGGGAGAGATGGGACTTTTTGACCTCACTTAACCTTTCTAGTATAAGTAAGAGGATTTGTCTTGGCAGCCCCCCTCTCCAAGGGGAGATCATTGAAACCATTAATGATCTATCCTTTGGCAAAATGCCTGGCACAAATTCTCTCAGAGCACACTTTTTAAAGCTTTGTGTGCTTTCCTTAACACACATCTGACTGTTTTAAAGAAGCTGCTGGTTCTTGTCTATGTTTTGTGTATCATTCTTAGAGTTTTTACAGCCATATGCTTTGTGTAAATCCTTTTTTTGTTTAGTATTATCACTGTGGCACCTGTGCACTTCAGAACTTAGAATCACAGAATGGTTTGTGTTGGGAGGTACCGTAAGATCATCTAGTTCCAACCCCCCTGCCATGGGCAGAGATGCCTTGCACTGGACCAGGTCATGCAAGGCTCTGTCCAACCTGGCCTTGAACACTGCCAGGGGTGGAGCATTCACCACTTCTCTGAGCAACCTGCACCAGTGCCTCACCACTCTTACAGTAAAGAACTTCTTCCTTTTACCTAACCTGACCTTCTCCTGCTTCAGTTTGAACCCATTGCCCCTTATCCTATCACTATAGTTCCTGATGAAGAGTCCCTCGCCAGCATCCTCGTAGCCTCCTTCAGACACTGAAAGCTGCTCTGAGGTCTCCACGTAGCCTTCTCTTCTCCAGGCTGAACAGCCCCAACTTTCTCAGCCTGTCTTCATACAGGAGGTGATACAGCCCCTGATCATCCTTGTGGCCTCCTCTGGACTTACTCCAACAGCTGTGTGTCCTTCTTATGTTGAGAACACCAGAACTGTACTTGTCTCTGAAGAACAATTTGTAGAAGGCTGGCAAACCCCAGGCAGTTTAAGTCTTCTCTCTCAGAAGTGCTAATCCAGAACTGGAATCCTCGTTAATTCTCTCAGTGCCAATTACACCTGAGAGTTTGGCAGTGCCTCACCTGCTGTGTTACAGTGGGTGATTTGAAAGCTGTCGAACAAATTAGGTTAGATAGGCAGCTTTCTATCAGCAGGAATTACCGTAAGTTTTGTCATGTGCAGTAGGATGGTAGCTTGTGAAAGGTTGAGATTGGGGAGAACCCCTTTGAGGTAGTAGCAGTGTTTTGGTGTGTGCTTCACCCAAGTGAAGCAAGTTGACTTAACTATGAATTATATCTGTCCTTTGCTTGTGATCTTTCTGTGTCTTTGTCTTGCTAAGAGATGTTCTTTCCAGGTATTAATCCATTGGTTTGCTCTTCTGGCTGTGAATGTCTCTGAATTCCATGTGTATTTCTGCTTATATTGTGAAGCATTGGCTGTTTTATGGGCTGGAAGAATGGGTGCTGCTTTTAGGACTTTCAGAAAGTGAAGTGCATGTATCTACTGTGTTAGACTTCATATAGCAGACTCTGAACATCAATTTTCAACAGGCTGAACAATTAGCAAAATGCCTGCTTATATGCTGACCATGTATAAAATGCAGTTAGCAAATAAAGTTCTTCTTGGCCATCACTAAAGTCTAGTTTCTGAAAGGCTTTCTGCTGCCACTTTACAAAATCTTTTAGCTACACAAACATTAGTTCCCTTTTTTCCCTGACTTTAAGGGGTTGTTTTTTGTTTTGTTCCCAATGATACCCACAGTTCCCTTTTCATATCTCTTTAGTCTTGCATACATGCATAGAATCCTCATAACTCTTAACTGCCAGTTTGAAATGGGGCAGCATATGATACTTGTTGTTCCAGGCATCACATGTGTGCCAGCTGAGCTTGTGCTGATGTTTCCCTCTAGTGATGTTTGGGTGTCTCTGTCCATTAGGTGCACAAATTCAAACTTATTTTTAAGACATCTCTCCGTTTAGAGCCAGCTGAAATTTCCTAGTGGGCTTAAAAAGCAAGTGAGGGAGGGCTAGGAGGTCAAAAGTTGCACAAGCTTTGGGTTAGCACAAAAAATGTAGTAGTATATATGTGTGTATATTTACTAAGTATCACAGTCCCAGGATAAACTTGCCTGTCTGTTTTTAGGGCAAGTGGCTTTTCTGTTTAGGGAGTGCTGGGTTTTTCAGGTTTTTTATTTGTCTATTGCTAAGGTTACTTACACAAACTATTTTGCTTCAATAAAATGCCTTGGGGAAGTTAGAACTGAAAGCAGAGTGCATCTCTGTTAAAAAAACTCTTTTGTGCCTGGGTAACACCTGTATTAGTAAGCTATGCACATTACATGTTAATTATACCTTAAGAAAGCAATGCCCATTACTTCCATGGTACCAGTTTCCTTCCTAAGAAAGTAAATAATTTTCTAGGTACATTGGCTAGCTTTTAAAAAACCTATAATTTCTCTTCAATGCAGAGAACTCTCTAGTTTTAGTAAATATGCTTTCTGTACTTCATGTGATTGTATGTTATTTTCCAGCAGTGATTATATTGATACAATCTCATGCTTTATGGTGGAAAAAGTCTCTTTTAAGACTGCAATCCAGATTCACACAGGCTAAATTGAATAGTTTCATCCAGTCTGAGCCCAGTATTGTCTGTTAATTTAGGTGTCTCTGAGCTAATTAAAGCTAATAAAATCTAAGGAACAGAGACATGGGTGGATTTTACACTCTGTAAATCTGGATTTACACATCTATGGCTTTTCATATCTCTCTGTCCAGTAGCTAATAATACCCACCTATCCATTTGATAGTAATGCAAGAAGAAAATTGGTAGTAAGTTGTGAAGAATGTGTGCAAGGTATGGATTATGAACATGCTATCATGTAACTTTATTATTTTAATGATTTGGTTTTGTTAATTTCTATTATACTATAGGACCAATTTGTTGGTACTGTTTGAATACAGAAAGTCTTAGTGACTTTCTTGGTGAAATATATCTGCTTTTAAGCTATTTGTGGTAGTTTGTGAATTGACTGCAAAGGATTAAAGTAGCATCTTGGAAAACAAAGAGGGGATACTGGAATACTGTCAGAAGAACCTTGAAATTGAATTACAGCTTTAATATTCAAACTGGGGCATGTATTGTTATTTGTAGTAAATGTAAAATGACTTTTATAGACGAAATTTAAAATCGGTGGCGCAGAATAGGGTTTATAGTGCATGGGCTTTAAGAAGAGCAAGCAAAGATCTTTGATGTAGGGCATGTAGCAGAAAGATGCATATTTATTAAATAAAGGAATTTTAAAATGGGGGTATGATATAAGAACAGGTTGTTCTTGCTGATGTATTATTCAGATGATATTCTTGGTTGCCACACACAAATACAAAGTGTTTCTCTAAATATAATCTAAATATTATTTAGATTTACCAAACCCAGTTAACATAATGAAATATTTATCTTGTAAAATGATGAACAACAGTCTTGTCACATCTTAGTGCTTGAGACTTTCATTTCTGGGAGTCTGATTCTTTGTGCTGTGGTGTCGGTATCACCTGTGTTTGCTGTGATTTTTTTCCCATCCCTGGTATTCTGTCTGAATTGTCAGACTTTGCCAGTTGTGCTTCTCTCTACCTGGTTTAGATGTAAGAGTTCCAGAAACAACAGAAAATCTGTGTCATACGCATCTTAGCAGAATTGAGTGTTTGAAGAGGCACAGTATGAAGTACCAGCTTGCTGACAGCAGCCTCCAACATGCTCTGTTTCCTATCATGTAATCCATTACATGGAGACACACATTACGTGACCCTAGACTACTAAGCTTCATATATTTGGTAAGAGTAAGAGTTCTGTGGTGTCCACATATGAGCTTAAAACATCTTGCTTGTTTAAGCCAAAAAAGTAAATCAGGACCGCCATTCTCTCCTGCATCATTTCTACCACAGACATCACTGCACTGATACAGTATCACTGCAGAGGCAGGTCTGGAAGAGGAAACAGAAGGAAGGCCACCCAGTGTATTGTCACATGTATTGTTTCTTGAACTCTGATTCCCATAAATGTTCCATGGCACTTTATGTCTTGTCTTTGACATTTTCATGGCATTTTCTCTTTGGGTCTTTTTATCAGTATTGTTTTCAATCATTTCCTTCTTTATCAGCATTGTTTGTACTGGTTTTTGTAGTAATTTCAATGAATCTATCACAGTAAGCCTAGTGCTTACTTATACATTGACATTAGAGCAATGTATAAGTAACAAAGTAAATATATAAGTAACATTAAAGCAATGTATAAAAGTAACAGCAGAGGCTGAATACCACCAACAGACCTTGCTTGACAGCAGTGCATCAGTGTCAGATACAGCACCATAGCTACTTAGGAACATTGGGGACTCTGGGTTTCCGGAAACAAATTCCAAATAGTCATCCCAGCAGAAGGAATGTACAAGGGTGGAGTAATGTACAGCAATCCTCTTCCACTCAAAGTAGAAAATTCTTAATACTGGTAAAAATCCTTGGCAGCTCACCAGGAAAGGTGAGATATTTTCCACTACACAAAGTGCAGCAAAAACTTTGTTGTGGGTTGAGTGTGTAGCCTGAGAGAGAAAGCTGGGATTGATAACAGAACCCAGATAATCAGTGAGACTGTGCAATTGCTTTCAACGTACATTTTATTACAGTTTTTTCTTTTAGTGGCAAGAATATGATAAATGTTCTTTCCTAATTATTAAATCCTCTATTCAACGTAAATTGTTACAAGAAACCTTTTTAAAGAACAATCCTGGTATCTTAAATACACTTCTCATTGTCATGTTAAAAGATACCAGCTCAGTTTGCGAGGCAGTTACAGAAATCTGAAATACTGAGACTTGGTAACTACAATAGTATATTTGTGTTTGTGCATTCCAGTGGAGTTTAGAGATGATTCTTAAAATATCTTTTATTGTATCCATAACCATTTTCCAGGAGCAGTTTCTGAGTTTATGTATCTAGATTTTTAGCTTCAAATAGGGCTTACCTATTAGAAAGGAACATGTTCCTGCTTAGTGTTTACAGGAAACAGAGAGGAGGAGAAGTAAGGAATGTTTTCTTGCTCTTTATATGGTCCCAATTGCTGGAATCCAGAGTGAATGTTTTAATACAGGCTTCTGGTTCTAATGTTCTCTTACTGTACTTACAAGCAAACTTAGTCTGTGGAGGTGGTGTGTATTTAAGGTGACATCATTGTTTTTAAAATAGGCAATTCTAATTTCATAAATTTAGGACTAATAGTTTCATTGCTGGAATAATCTCTACGGAGTATTTTTTAAGAATGGTTTATCTCCCTTTATCACAGTTACCCTTCAGTGATAACACAGAATGAAAATCACAAATAGCTATTATGGAATATATTAATTAATTTAACTAGAGATCCTTCTAAGACTGTCCCAGCTTGCCTGCTCCTTCTCCTCAAATAATTAGTCTTTCGATACACAGTTAATAGATTCCTCCTTCATCTCTTTTCATTAGTGATTTCCTGCAAGGTTTTATTTTGTAATTTGGTAGAAGTATATTTTACTGACTTAAAAAGACACAGTAATTTTACCATATTTGAATCACAGAATAGTTAGGGTTGAAAAGAACTTTAAGATCATCCAGTTCTAACCCCTGCCACAGGCAGGGACACCTCACCCTAGACCATGTCACCCAAGGCTCTGTCCAACCTGGCCTTGAACACTGCCAGGGATGGAGCATTTACCACCGTTTAATTCTGTATAGCATACTTTAGTCCATGTTAAAATGTGAAACTGACATAACACATTTTAGATTTGTGTATTTTGCTAAAAGTTTATTAAATGTAGTACATCTAAGACTGTGCTTGGGAAAGTAGCAAGGTAGTTTTGAAATACCATGGGGAGAATGTGTGGAGGCAGTATTAGACTGTAAGAAAGAAATGATGACTCTTTACTTACACTTGAGACTTTCAGAGCCACTTTTTCCCTCTTTTTCATCTCTCCTTATATTTGCTTTACTGAAAACTGCCTGGATCTGAATTTTGTGATAGTAGCAAGTAAGTAGAGCAGATTGCAGAACAGACAGACCCTGAGAGTTTTGATAGTTTTTCCATGCTGTCCTTTTGTGGACTTCTTAGATAAACTCCAATCAGTTGTAATAGAATTCATTCCAACATGTTCCTGTTTTTAACAAATATATGTATATATAAAATAATCTTTCTTGAAAATGTATTTATTTTTAGTACTGTATTCCTTGCATCTGAGCCCCTTTGCATACCATCTTGTCTTATCTTGTCAAGAGCACCCAGCAAGCAAACCCCTCTGATTTGTACGTGCTAAGTGCATGGATTTACTGTTGCAGTTTGAACAATTTTAAATTAAAATATATTGCTGGTTCCAGATGTATCGATTTACACATCTCTGTGTCAATATTAAGTAGAGCAACTTTTCCAATAAGTTAAAAAAGATCTGACCAGTCAGGTTACATTTAGTGGATTGGTTTGAGTTTATATTTCTGCATTTACTTGTTTATGTGCTCTTGCTCTCTTGCCCTTTATTCTCAATCACTGTTACAGATATTTGTAATGTCCCCTAACTCAGAAAAGGTGCAGCCAGTTGCACTGTCAATTCATACCAAGTTGCAAACATTCAAGTGTGACCCTTCTTGGACTTCCCTGAGTTTGAGTTTTCAACACCTAAGAAGTGCTTCAATATGAAAATCCTGCATAAGGTTAGAGCCTTCTTTTAATATCTTAAAATCTTAAATTTGGCTTCAGAGCTTTTAAGCTTAATGATGTGTGATAGTAATGAATTCGCAAAATTACTGCTTTTACCGTTAAGTGCTCTTGAGTAAAAGGTTGGAGTTCTATCCCTTTACTTTTTGATAGCAATGAAATTATTTCTTTTGTCCACTTTGTCATTGGCCAGCTGCTTGTGCAATAGTCATTTGGTTTTAGACTATGTGTACAAGAGTTACCAATGCAAATAATCTTACTGCTTCTCTCTCTGCTGTTCTCTTGCACCTGAATGTTAAACTACTTCTTGTTCATTTTTTACTTAGGACAAAGTGTGTTGTAGCTGATGGGCTACAGGGGCATCCTCTACATTTGTCAAACAGCACTCTTGTAAAACTTCTCTGTCCATGTCTCTTTATATCTGCTCAGCTTATTCTGATTACACATCTAAACAGCAGTTGACATGTCTAGGTTGGTGTAACAGTTGCTACTGGAACATCAGTCTGGTGCAGATCAGGAAAATATTGTGGATTCAAGCCTTTTTTTGTCTGTAGACTTAGATCACACTTAGTAAATTCATTTTAATCTTTCCAAGTGCCTGGTAGATCCACCTGGGGACTGACCAGTTCCCTAAAAACTGTTGCAGGGTTTTGTTTTTTTTTTTAAATACAGTCATTCCAGATGCTTAAATTCTAGAAAGTCACTAAGAGATTCTCTTTGGTAGTGATGAATAGAGGTAAGGGATTTTTCCCTGCTGAAAAAGAAAATGGCAATATTTTTTTTTTTCACTTTTAAAAGGTGAAAGTTCTTTCTTCGTGTGATCTGGCTAGTGTGTGTCTCTTGGTATCGAACGTGCATGTTATTTAAGTTTTAAAAGCAAATATGTGTTTTAATACTGTACTTACTTTTGATCTGAATACTTCCAACAACTTGAAAGAACAGGTTATGATAGCAGCTACTTTGTCCTAATGGAAACAGTTTATTAAAGAAAGAAGAAAAGGAAAATTGCATAGACATCTTCATGAGCCATTGAAATCCTTCATTTTGGTGATATCTGTCAGCGAAGTTGTAGAGAAGCTTCTGAAAATGGGGTATGTAGTTTCTGTGGTCAGGGAGAAATTGATAGCGATTGCAAGAGCTTGTTAGCAGTGGAACATCTAAGCATGCTGTGAGGGCTGGACACAGGCAAGAAAAGTTATTTATAGCAAAGCTGCTTCATATCTGTAGAGACAATATCACCTAGGAAAAAATTTGACAGCTTTCTTTGTTTCTTCAAATCACATTAATTTGAACTTCCAGGTATAGAATCATAGAATCATCAAAGAGTTACGGTTGGAAAGGACAATAAGATCATCCAGTTCCAACCCCCCTGCCATGGGCCGGGACACCTCACACTAAACCGTATTATACAGGGCTCTGTCCAACCTGGCCCTAACACCACCAGGGATGAAGCATTTACCACTTCTTTGGGCAACCCATTCCAATGCCTCACCACCCTCACAGTAAAGAACTTCCTCCTTCTATCTAATCTAAGCTTCCCATGTTTAAGTTTGAACCTGTTACCCCTTGCCACTACAGTCCCTAGTGATGAGTCACTCTCCAGCATCCCTATAGGCCCCCTTCAGATACTGGAAGGCTGCTATGAGGTCTCCATGCAGCCTTCTTTTCTCCCTGCTGAACAGCTCCAACTTTCTCAGCCTGTCTTCGTATGGGAGATGCTCCAGTCCCCTGATTATTCTCATGGCCTTCCTCTGGACTTGTTCCAACAGCTCCATGTCCTTTTTATGTTGAGGACACCAGAACTGCACACAATACTGCAGGTGAGGTCTCACAAGAGCAGAGTAGAGGGGCAGGATCACCTCCTTTGACCTGCTGGTCACGCTCCTTTTGATGCAGCTCAGGATACAATTGGCTTTCTGGGCTGCAAGTGCACACTGCCAGTTCATTTCAGTTTCTCAGTATCTTGTCTTAGACTTTTGAATGATAATGAATTGAAATTAATAAGTAGAATTGCATGACCTCTTTTGTGAAGGTATATTCTATGGTATTGATACCTCTCTTCAGTATAATCTGTTTTGTCAGGAGAAAAGTGTTTTATCCAGTATTATTCTTCAATGGAAAGCCATTTTTCACTGGGTTTTCTGTGGAAGTGAAGTTGAGCTATCATCAGGTTTCTTTTCTCCTTCCTGCCTCATTCCAATATTTTATGGAAATTTCTAGTTAATTTGACAACTCTTATGGATAAACCCAGCTGGTAACTCAGCAACACACAGCCACTCACTTACTGTGTGGGATGGGGAGGACAGTCAAAAGAGTTAAAACCCCACAGGTTGAGATAAGAACAGTTTAATAACTAAAGTACAATATAATACTAATAATAGTAATGATAAGGCAAATAACAAGGAGACACAACATGTAACTAAAAAATAATAGAAAACAAAAATAAAAAACAATAGAAAACAATAGCCAGCAGTAATGCCCTATACAATTGCTCACCACCTGCAGCAATTGGCCTCTTCTGAGTGACTCCCCCCAGTTTCTATACTGGACATGATGTGCTGTGATACAGAATACCCAAACTTCGGCTAATTTGGATCATGTGTCCTGTCTCTGCTTCCTCCCAGCTTCTTGTGCCCCTCCTCACTGGCAGAGCATGAGAGACTGAAAAGTCCTTGATCAGAGTAAGCGCTACTGAGCAACAACTAAAACATTGGTTTGTTATCAGCATTGTTCTCAGACTGAAGTCAAAACATAGCTCTGCACCAGCTACTAGGAAGAAAATAAACTCTATCCCAGCTGAAACCAGGGCAGTGATCCTCTTAAATTTGACAGTCATTCAGATATAAATGATTATTTAATACCTTTAGTTTCTCAAAAAGAAGTAGCCAGGCTGAGGTAACAAATCTGAATTTATTAACTCCCTTGCGGAAAGGCTTTCGGTATAAGCTCAGTTATTAGCGTGAGAGAAACCCGTGTGGGAGTAACCTTGTTAATGCTTTAACATTTGATCAGTGTTTGTGCCTTCATTAGACCTCAAAGTCAGTTAAATGTCAGGCGTAAAGCCGTAAGAATCCAGGTTGAGTTGCTTGGTTTGTTTCCAGTTTCCTTTATCCAGAATACATTGTGAACAGGTATAAGTAATTCGAATAGAAACTTCAGAAGCACTGATTTTATTGATTTGCTCACCAGTTCAGTTATGTTTTAGTAATAAGTATCATCTGTTATCCTTAATTATTTCAGGCAATGTTATTCATATTTCAGTTCATTACAGTTGAAGCTTTTTTACTAAGAGAAGCTATACCAATGTTGGGTTTTTATGTGGCTTGATCTGTGGCTGTCATGACCTCTAAGTCTTAATTTAACTTTCATCTGAATATTCTAAAAACTTTGTGTTTTCCTATTTCAGTAGTGTCTAAGGTTGACCTCATACATACTGCTAAAAGATACTGCCAAGACAATTCCTGGCAAATTTTTAAGAAGGGCAGGTCTCTTGAGTTCCAAGCATGATGGGTCAAGGAGGAAACAGAATTGTTTTCTGGTAGCCCTGAATAAGAGCTGGGTCTCTGCTAGGTGTAGTCAAGTGAAGTACAGATCAGAAAAGATAGTATTCTTTGTATTTGGAGTGTTTATGAGGCATATTTGCATCTAGCACCACTAATAAGCAGCAAATAGCCTGGAATATTGTGCATGCATCTTCATGCACCACTTTTGGTGGTTTTATTCCTTCCAGTTTCCTCTTACACTGTATTAGGTAACTGGCAATCCTTGGTGTTTATTTGGACCAAATAAGCAAACTGAATATACAGTGCTCCAAAGTTTCCTGAATATTGTAAGTTTCTTCCTTTGATTTGCATAGAGATAGACTTCATGGTTCAATACTGCTGATCTTGGAGGAAAACCCCATGTTACAGCTGTGTAATTTTGCAGGAATTTCCTACTTTTGCTGGAACAGAAGTTTGTAATTTAAAAATAGTGGTATTTAGGAGATAATGCATTTGATTCAGAAGAGAATTTGACACAGTCTGTCCAGGGGATTTGCCATATTTGTCAGTAGTATTAGTATCCTCAGTGAGAAATACAAGCAATTAAGATTTATTTTACTTCATCACAAGTTCATTAGCAGCTTCATTTACACTGATTGACTTATGTCCCTTATCTCATACTAAGGAAGTTGTAGACCATAGCAGGAAATCATTTGCTAAGTTTTTGTGTGTTACTGTTCCATGTGGAAATATGCTCTTTTTACACATTGAGTCTGTATTTAAAAAGGAATTAATGATCGCAGGTGATGGTAAAGCCAGGTTCCAGCCTGACAGCTACATCAGTCAAAATAATCATAGAGAGTTCCAGGGCTGCCCTTTTACCATTACCTGGAGTATTAAAAAAGATTTACAAATAGGCTGTTAACTTCTCAAATGTCAAAAGTCCACTGACTTCATGAAGACGGCTGCATTTAACTGAGAAATCTTTATGGATTCATTTATTATATTAAAGTAGTTCTGAAGAACTGAGAAAAATACTTCTAACATACTTTAATTGCATTACTTTATGGCATTCAGATAATCGAGGTTGAAGTGAGTTGTCAAGTTAATGTCACGTCATGCTCTTAGTAGATTCCACTTCCATACAGTATTTAGGTTTTTGGCCTGTTCTTGTGATTGGCTGGAAGGCCACTATATATAACAGCTACTTCAGAACATGATCAGGGTTACAATGCTGTGTACTCTCTGGTATATTCCTTTCCCATCTGAGTGTTTTTCAGGCTTTCTGTAAGAAAAAAAAAAAAAAACCAACCCAGAACAGCAATGCTAGCTGTATACTCTGTCATCTGCTTAATCCTTATCCCCTTCGCATTGTCAATACTCATCTAATTCTACTTTAACAACAGTAATTGGCTGATGGAGTAGCAGATATAGATTTGTTCTCCTGATGACTCCTTGACTTTTTTCCTCTGGTAATACTAATGGAATTCCAAATCCTTACTGGTGTGATCATGTCATGAGCAGGTCAACAGTCATGTCAAGGTCCTATTGGAAAGTTCATAGCCAACATCTTAATTTAGACTTAGCTATTTTTTTCTCTTGTACGTGCAATTGTAAGCAGTTCTTTCAAGTATCACACTCCACACTCATTCTATTATAACACAATTCATTTGATGCAAAGGGAGGCAGTTCTGCATGTGAATTGTAGTTCATCACACACAAATTCAGTAAGCCGCTTTGCAGGCATGATGTATTATCTAAATTATATTGGGAGCTTGAAGGAAACAAAATATTGCTTGTTTGCTGAGATTTTCAATGTTATTTCAGCCTTTCAGTTAATGAGAATTGAAATGGATATTTTGGGTTTCCAATGTTTAAGGAAAACATGTCTGAAAAATTGAGATATAAGGTCTCTGGCCTAGCTGAGTTTATCCAGTGGTTTCCTTCCACTGGAAGGAAAGGGCTTGCCTCCTTGCTTCTTGCTTGCTTTTCTTTAACTCTATCCTAGCAATTAACCCTCTCGCCCACCTGCTCTGGGCCATGCTGCTTCTCCCTTACATCTTGCCACATTTGTAAATTCTAAGACCCATTTCTAAGCTGCTTCAGTTCACCAAAATGGTGAATAAAACCCTCCGACTTTTCTTTTGAGGTTAACTTTCCAATCTTTAATGAACTGGAAGTGATGTGGAGAAAGTAAGAAGCATCAGTTGACAGGAATGTGAAGCTGATAGGAGGATGGAAAGGGACTTGCAGAACAGCCCCTCTTAGCAGTAATAAGTCATTTAGGACAGTTTCCTGGTGGGATTATATATTTAGGTTTTGATTCTATGAGTTAGAATTAGTAAATAAAGCTCTGTGAAGCTGTCTGGAAACCTGTGTAGGTTTGTTGACCTAATGATAGTTTGTCTTGCCCCCCTACAACTTAGTCATTCCACTACCTGAAGCTTCGTATTTATTTTGGGCACCAGTGTGTATCCCATCTGGAAATGAGAAGTACATCTTGTTGCCTTTCATGGACTTGAAGCAACACTGCAGAAGTTTTTGGTATTGACTTGAGCAAAAACAGAGTAGACTGCATATGCTCAAGCTGTCAGAAAAACCTGTAGCAACTGATTAAACACCTTTTGTCTCTTAAAGCATGTCAGATTTAATTGAGTGGTTAAGAACCAGTTTTGGCAGAGACTTAATCTCACTTAGTCTTTTGGCTAAGTGAATAGTACTCAATATTGAAAGGGTGCAGGCAGTCTCTTGATAGAGATTTATGCACTTGACCAAGTGCTTAAATTTTACAGGGAAACATTTAAATTCAAGTGCTTTGGTAGTCCTACGTCAGAAGCAATGCCCATCTTGGGAATTACCACTGTTAAATCAGCAAGGAACGTTAACCAGACAGAGTCTCCAACCTGGCTGACTGCCTTATCAAAGCTCTCTTTTTATTCTCTGTCCAAATCACTCCCTTTGTGAAGTTGTTGACCAGCTATAGTCAAGTCAGCCATTAACATTTCTCCACCTAGTGTATTAGCATGTCCTCCTAATGTTTTTTTATGAAAGGCAGAAAGCAGAAGCGGGCAGAAATGAGAAACAAAACCCCAAAACAGAGCATTTGCTGTTTAGTGGTGAAGTTATCTTCAGTATTAGGCTTCTTGGTGCCAAGATATGCATGTCTTTGACTTCCACTTTAAAGTACGAGTAGATCCCAGTTATAATTATGCTTTCCAAGAATCTGTCCCAGTATCTGAAATGTGTTTAGGGAAGCATTCTTTTTATAAGAACAGAAACTGCTTTTCTGTAAGTAAAAACTTGTATTATTTAATGGAATTTTGATTATATTGATTAGCTGCTTCTGTAAAAAGAAGGCCCCAAAGCATAAAAATACTAATCTACACTTATCTACACATAAGTTTTTTCCTGTTCTGTAGCTGAAGCAAGAAACAGTAGTTAGGAGTGTTAAGCTTTAGTTTTAGAAACGTGGACTACCTAAATATCTAGACATGCAAGTACAATAATATCTTGTTATGCTAAATTCTTATATTGAAATATTTTTATTTGATAATGTTATGTGTAATAACTAGTATTTAATGTATAAACCAGTGTCTTTCAATAAAAGATATAAGCATATTTGTTGGTCCAGCAAAGATAATTCTTGTTGCTAATAAAACTAAACAGTAAGTTTAGGTTTAATAGACCATTGATGCCGCAAGGAAACATCCTGCCTTTCTAGTGCAGACATGCACAAGCACTGTATAATGGTAGTGTTTTTACATACATCATGTTATGTGTACAGTGAGTATATTATCTACTGTTTTGGAGGGAGTGGCTGAACTCAGTTCCCCTGTTATAAGGAAGAATTTGATATAGTTAAAATATTTTATTTTTCTTAAACTTGCATGTATTTTTCAGTGTAACTGGGCTTTGCATTAATAATATATGACAATCTATCAATCAACTGGGATGTGAATATGACAAGAAAGCTGGAGAAAGACTTTATACAAGGGCATGTAGGAATAGGATAAGGGGTGATAGCTTTAAACTGAAAGAGGTGAGATTTACATTAGATATAAGGAAGAACCCCTGTCATGGCAGGGGGTAGAAACTGAATGGGCTTTAAAGTCCCTTCCAACCCAAACCATTCTATGATGATGAACTTATAATTTGATTATTATACTTCAGGTATAATAATCTCAAGTACCTCAGAATTACTCTTGTTACTAACCTGAAACTCAAAACAGTCCTTTTCCAGAGAACAAAAATGTTGATGTGACTGTGCTACAGTTTTTAATTAAAAGATGTTTTACTGCCTTTTTTCACCACCAGTGTTCCAGTGTGTCTCACATTTTCCCTCTCATTAATTGTTTTGTCTGGAAGACTGACATACCTTGTGTTTAATGAAGTAGCTGAGAATTCAGATTTGAGGTAATGTCTTACTTCACTTCACCTTGAGGATAGCTAAGCAGTGGAAGACATTGCCCAGAGAAGGGGGCAGTTTTCAACTCCTTGACAGTTTTCAACTCCTGACTGAATAAAGCCTTGAATAACCTGGTTTAACCTCAGATCTGAGGAGCAGGGCATTGGACTAGAGACCTCTGATGTCTCTACCCACTGGAATTACTAATTGAACCCATGCTTTGATCCTATTACATTAGGAAGTACCGCATCATATCACTTAAATTATGTTTTCTTTTTAATACACATTCAACTCCCTTGTTAAATTACTTTTATCCAGTCAGTGGTCAGATGGACAATAGCATGTAACTGGGTCTCCTAGAAAGTGAACAAAGTTGGTTTTAACACACGTGTGTGTATTTCCTCGCTAAAAGTGTGTCAATAAATTAATAAATAGTTTTAAAGGTTAGCCTGTATTTTATTATAAAATGAACATCTTTCTATCAATAAATTCTGTGAAATCTTTAATAGGCATGAGGCCCTTGAAGAAATTAATATGAAATTCTGTTTTTAAACTAAAAAATTAAAAGGCTTTTTGACTTAATGTCAACAGTGTACAAAAATCAAAAACTTCTACTATGATGATTGATGGTGAAATGAATTTACCAATACCTTTCAGGAAAAGTTCTATTGTGGGGTTTTTTTCCTAATATGCATTAGATTTTCTTGTGGTTGAGCTTGTTGGCTTTGAGATTCTATTTCCATCTGGCTTGTTCAAGGTAGAATTAGGTGAAGTTGGCAGTATGGCCTTTGTTTCAGTTAAGGACTTAATTGTAATCTTCCCCTACCAGCACCCTGAAGGTCAACAAGTTATTCAGTGTGTTAAGGAGAAGGTAAATGGAACTGCTGAACTGGCTTACAGCTTGTACTCCATAAAGGAAGTGAGGGTAAGAGAATGCACAATCTCTGTTAATCCTGCTCCTTTCCAACTAGTAGAATAGTTCAACTTGAACTTTTCCACTAGTTTGCACTATCCCACTCTTCAGCATTTCAGTGGGTTGAATCAGCTTTCTGAATCCAGTAGGTGTCACAGCTGGTGGAAGGTGTCAAGCAATGTTAGAGGAATGTAGGAAAGGATGGCTTAATAATACCATTCCTCCTCTCCAGTATCCTGTTAACTTAAGCAGTTCCACTAAGAAGAAAATAGAATTCCAGAGCAAGGCTAGACCTAGTCTAATCAAGAAAAAGGTAACTAGTGAAAGAAAGCAAAAACATTGGAGATCCAAATTTTACTATTTGAATTGGAGGAGTTCATCAGTCATTTCTAACACATTTACAATTTGGGATTTTCATTCCTTGTTGACTGTGTGTGACATACTTGTGCTTGTTTTTTATTCTCACAAAGTAATAGGTACTTCCCCAATGTTAGATACACTGACATAGAATCATAGAGTGGTTTAAGTTGGAAAGGGACTTAAGATCATCTAGTTCCGACCTCCTGCCATGGTCAGGGATGTCTCACAATAGAACATGTCCCTACTACAAGGAGATAAAAACATACATGCAAAGGAGATTAGGGGAAATAGTGTAGCTGGGTATTGGGCTGTTGGCTGCTAAATAAGAATAAGAAGGTTTGGGGTTTTTTTGTAATTAACTTGTCAGTGTACATCAGCTGGATTTCCCATGGGCAGCATGGCAGATGAGGGTCTTCCAAAGGGAATTAACTGGAGGAAGGGTGAAACCTGTACAGATTAGTTCATGAAAAATGTTCCGTGCACAAGAGGCAGGAAGCAGTCAAATAACCTCTAATGATAGGAGCATTAAACAAACAATATTAAAAAGTACTGCAGGATCTGTTGTCTGTGATAAGAGGGAAAGAGATGGAATGAAAGAAAATGGGAAAATCTGTGGGACATGAAAAATGATTGAAGGGTTGATTTAGATTTTGTTATATTGGTAGTGGAATTCAAATAATAGTGTAATCTTTGAGTCTGAAACCTGAAATTTAGCCTAAGGTGAAAATAGCAGTCAAGGAGGAAGAGCTGGGACATCAGTATCACTGCTGGTCATAGTTTTGTTGGGTTATTGAATGGTTTTGGAAATAGGAATAAGGAACAAGTGGTTTGGTGTTTCATTTGTTCTTTTAGAACTATATTAGTATTAAACTCACCCTGAGATACCTGGCTGAGGTTTCAGGAAAGGTGTTAGGATCTGGTTTAGATGAAAGCTAATGGAAGGTAGGCACAATGGGAGCCATCAACACAGATGTTCTGTGCTGCAGATTCTCAGGTACCTCTAAGCTTTTCAAGTTGCAGAGCTAAACAACCTCTGGAGTGCCGACCTAGCCTAGTGTAAAACCAGCAGGTGCTTTGAGTAGTTGGGGAAGCAAGAGCTCCTCCATTTGATTCTGCCATAGCAGAAATAAGTTGAAATGCTGTACAGGGAGAATTCTGAGTGTGTCATTGAAGTTACTTCCCATTTCAGTTAGGCAGAGCCCAGGAGCAGTCTGCTGAAGACACAGAGATACGTAAAGAGTTTGTACATTGGAGAAAGGTCAAAGTGAATAAACATTTAGATCTCACTGTTGTAGTGAGGTCCAAATTCCTGTATGATGTGCACGGCTATGCTTTATTCATTGCATTGGAGATTGTGATCAACAGTAGTGAAGGAGCTGGTACTGGGGAAGTTGGTTCATAGGGTCTAACCTTTAAGAAGTTAATTTTGGAGCCTTAACGCTTAAGAACTTGTATAGATAGCAGGATTTTAAAGAGTGATCCAGAGCACTGATGTGAGCTGTGTGCTTCAGCAATTTTCCTTCCCTTCTCCTGTCACTTTTCTACCCCTAACAGACTTCTTCCTCTTGGTAGTGGTTCCATGTTCTGTGTACAAATATTTTGAGTAATGATATAAAATACAACCCTTGCATATTTAAAAATACCATTTATTTTACATATTAATCATGCATAAGCCAGTTTCATTTACAATGTACTTTTTTCATTTATTATATTGCAAGAAACCTATGTTTCTCTGAAGTTGAGTCTAGGAGCTGTCTTTACCTGTTCACTTGCTTGAGCCTGAATTCTATATTTCCTTCAGAAATCTCTTTCTGTGCTTTAATAGTGTCCCAGCATTATTGTTTTCAAGCCTGATTTTTGTGGACAAAGCACATTGATACAAGAAAAAGACATCTACTGGTTTTGACACTGAGAATTAATTACGAAATAAAAGACAGATTTGTGCTCAGGCTAACATTAGCCTAGCAGTTCAAAATACAAGCTGTCACCTTGGAATCATGTAACAAAAAGTGACACCTTTTTTTTTTTTACTGTAGGCTAAATATATCATGGGAACTTCAGTTAGATAAATCATCTGTGTGCCGTAGAATCATAGTTTGTCAGTTCTAGCTGTTACTCTATTTAATTTGGAAAATAGTTGTTGCTTTACTTTGACAAGCACAGCGTTCATGTTTGTTAAACACTTTGAAAACCCTGGTTTTTGAAGTGGTTTAGATTACTATCAGAGAGGTTGTTCGTTCTTACTAGAAAAAGGTGACATTCAGCATATCATTGCTGGCCAATTTTAAATGAAGTAAAGTTTCAAAAGAGTATCTATAATACCAGTTTTCAAACCCTTTAATTAGTTTTTGCATGGAATACCTTTCACAAAGTGCTGGCATTGTATTTTGCTCTTGTTCCTTGCAAGTGAACGCAATTTGGATGCTTTTAATGCAACTTTCCTTATTTTGTGGTAACAAAGACTCCTTCAAATATCTTGCATTGGTTAATACAGAAAAAAATTGTGTTAGCGTGTTAATCTTGAGTTCACAAAGGACCACTGGAGGGTAAGAAGAGGACATCTGTTGGATAAGCTTTCAATATGATGGGAACGATAACAGACCTACGACTGGTACAAAACCGGCTAATCTTGTACAGTAGGTGATTAAAACCAATGCATATCTTCTTTTCAGGATATGTTTATTGATGCAGAGGGGACTAGCCCTGTATTTCCCAAGCAGACAAAGAGGGAACTTTAGAGAAAGCAGACTCTTCAAAGCTGCTACAATTTGTACTACCTGCAGTGACCATTTCAAGGTTTCAGGCCTACATGTTCTGGGTGGGTTATTTTTGTGATGGATTGTCACTGTGATGGACGATCCCCCACTACCTCCTCTATGTATTTGTCAGTACAGTGGTAGTCGTAGTAGTTTTTTAGGCTTCTATACTAAGAAATCTTGGGCAGATCAAGGAATTATAAATAATTTTGGAATTTTGCATAAGAAAAAGTTGCTTTTGTTGCAGTGAAAGGGTGGTTATGAGGAAAAAATTAAGATGCTGAGAAATCAGCTTTGGAAATAAAGAGTTTCTTTGTATCTTGCTAAGTAGGACAGGTAGTCCTCATGCATTTCCTAGTTCCAGTATAATTGGCATTCCAATGCAGATTGGACCTTCCTTTAGAAGGTTAGGATTTTTAAAGATATAGAAAAGACTAAACTGTTGATCTTGCTTTCAGAAAAGAGTTTAGCAATTGTGTATGTTATAAAGCTGACGAGCAACTAAAATCTTTCCAAACCAGCATGTAATAGGATGTAAACACTTTCCTAGGCTACAAAGCATGGTAATTTTCAGACATTTATGCTGCCTTCTGCTTAGTTGGCAGTGAAGCCACAAGCAGGTGACTGTTGAGAATTCTTCAGACTAACAGAAACTACATGTAGAAGTAGCTGATAACTGCCAGGAAGGGTGTTCTTAGCTTTTGTATGTTAATGTTTAGTATGTGCTCTAAGGAGCTCTTCAGAGCTTTATTCAAACATTAACTATTGCTATGTGCTGGCAAACATTAAGCTAAGACCAGTAGTTTGTGAGAAGTTAGTTCTGGCCCACGGTCCCTTGCTTAGTATCATTTAAGAAGCTGCACGCATTAAAAAACAAAACAAAACAAAATCCTCTGTGTGCACATTTTCTGAACATTAACATGACAGATATGACAGTCATTCTGGGTTTAAGTCTTTGGTATCCTTTATATGCACAAACTTGCTGTATTTAATAATACATCCATTAAGCAACATGTATCATTTTAGTTAACAATGATAGGTAAACTTTCATTTGGACTTACAACAGATCCATGTGTATTCATGTATTTTTGATAAAACAAAGGAAACACGCTTTTGGTGTCAAGTATGGGAATGAAATGAATGTGGAATGGAATTGGTTCCTTGCTCATTAAATCCAAAGGCACCTGCTGTATTATTATTTGGCTGTAAACCAAAAGAAGAATGGTTTACTTAAAACTGGGGGAGGGAGGGAAACCACTTAAATCAAATTTGCACAGCTTTCCGAAAGTTACTGGAACTGAAGTAGTTGGTGATGTAATGTATAGAGTCAAAGAGTATTTTGCTATGCTGGAGAAAACTAATGGAAACATTCACTTGGGGTAAGACAAATGGTATTAAATGAGAAAACACACCATGAATTGCAAATGGAGCTGAGTTAATTTGTTGCTACAGTAGTGTTGCCCTACTGTTAAATGAAGGCTGTGTAATTATCTTGCTGGCAGAGATAATGTCAAAACCTCATTTCTCCTTACATGCCTCATTTTTACATGAGGGCTAATTGAGCTGGAAGGTGACAACTGATTATATATAGCTATCATCAGGTCCTCTTGCTCAATTTGCAAATGATGTTATCTCTTTTAAGTGATGTTTTTTATCACATGTCAAATTAAGACATTAAAAAACTTTTTAAAGCTATTTTAGCAATTTGTAGCATTGCATTTCTGACACTATTTTATTTATATTTTTCAGCATTCATTAATTCTTCCTCTAAGACTCCTGACATCCATTTACTTGCCTTCCTTTATTTAAAGCACAGAGCACATGTACTAGTCACTTTTTCATTTGTCTTGATCGTTATGAATTAAAGGGCCCTTTTTAATTCCAAATATAGTAAGTTTGCTTAAGTTTTCTGTTGGGCTTCTTGTTTTTTAGAAATGCCATTGAATAATTTTTGTTAATAAATGTCTGAGTTAACAACTACCTAAATTTAGAGCTTTTCCTTATGGTCAAAGAAGCCCAAGGGTGCTGTGGCAAGTAAAAACACCATTACCTCTTGACTTCATGAATACTAAGGGGCCATTTTATTTTGTCAGTACAGAAGTGAAAGGTAATGCCGTTTAGCCTGACACTTATTGGTCTGCTCAGTCTCTGCTTTACCCATAGGTGTAGTAGAGTCTCTTTCCAAGACTCCAGCCACCTTCTCAAAACCAGTTTATTTCTAAACAGCTCATTTTTGCATTCCACTAGTGTAAAGGAACAGCCTGTACTTCCATGTTCCTGCCCATTGTTTGGGAATGTTGTTCATAAAATGTATGTTATGTATTTAACAAAGAATCTAATCTGAAGTCATCTTAGTATATTGACTACACTTTACCCTCTCAGATGCAACTTGTACTTAAGTGAAATTTGGAAAGTTTGATACCCTTGTAATGACTGTTTTGTGTTTCAGAGCAGTCAGACTCTTACCAGGAGATTAATTGTAGTCTAATCGGTATTTTATAAGAAATGCAATATAGTAAAAGATTTTAAATTGCAAAATGAAAAACCAGACTCAGTGTTGCATTAAATAAATTTCAAATATATACTTCTAACTTATAACTGATTGAAGATTAATAGCATGAGACCTTCTTGTTTGCTAAACCCCTGTACTTAATGAGGATTCAAAGAAAATGTACACTTCTGTTCTTGGATCTTTTATTAAACTTAAGTATTTTTATATTTTTAAGTAGATTTACTTCTTCATTGGACATGAAGTTCTGCCCTGACTTAGCTTTTAAACAAGTGAAATAATGATTCAAGACTGTCTAAATAAACAGTCTCTTATTTTGCTTTATACTGGGCAATAACATAATAAAGCCGTGCTTTGAGATGAAAAACACTAAAGGTGCTTCAGTGTTCTCTTATACTGGTGTGCTTTTGCAGACTATTTGTATGTTGTAGTGTAGAAAAGACACTCCTCTTTATTGGAAACGTCATGACTGAGACCTTAAATCATTTTACTTTATTAGATAGTTCTGCATTTGAAAATTAAATGATGCTGCTTAAAAGAAGAAACTACTCCAAGACAATTCTCTCTTGCTTGTCTGACATCAGAGAAACAGAAAATCAGAGAGCTTCTCCTGGATGAAAGGAGTTATTTGAAAGTGAAATGCACAAAACCATCCGTGATATTTTAATAATGTTGGGTCATGTTGAGTTCTTTATAATTTAATCATTTGGTGTATGTTTGCACTTCTGTAGGGGACTTTGTTGGAAAATGCCTTTTTAATGACTGACTTGAATCCTGAACTATTTTTTTAATAACCTCGATGTTCATGTGATAGTTCTATAGATCTGAGAGTGCATAGTAAGTTTGTACTCATTAAATTCTTCATAAATAGAGCACAGTTCTCCCTCATGCAATGGAGCTGACATAGGAAATGAAGAGATATTCTGATATACCAGTATCAGATAACTTTTTGCTTGGGTTTAAGCAGCATATATACCCATTAACTAGGTCAGACTTGTATTTTGTTTTCTAAAAGCCACACCCTTTGAATGACTTCTAGGTAGAAGCATTTCTGCTGTGTTTACTCACTGCTTACTCTGAGATCCTGGTTAACCCTCTTTACTGATGACCTTCAGCCCAGCTTAAGCCTGAACAGAATTTTAATATCTTTCCTTCATCAAGCACTTGACTAAAACCTTGACTTGTTCCCTCTTGCCTTAAAAGACTGCCTGTATTGAACAGCAGAAGCATTACTTTTGGTTTCCATGTATTGAGTTTTAGGGGGTTTAGAATATTGTGGACACTATAGAAATTCACAGGTTTTCCCAATAAAATATCTTCAGTTGCTAATAGAAGATATATATGTATCTCCATGCTTCACAAGATTTACACTTTAGATAAAGGTAATTGTTATAATAATGAAAACAGTGAATATTGGGGGAATTGTAACAAAGCCAGAAAATATTTCAGTAAGTAGTGGGAAGGGAGGAGGTGATGAGGGAACCACTGGTGTTCTCTCAGTACAGCATTTATCCACTTGAATGTTTACTTGTACTTAGGAAAACTTCAGCAGTAAGTAGCCAATTTCCACTTTTCAGATATTTATGCAGTAAGAAACCCGTGGTAAAAATGCATGATTCCTTGCATGAAATTATTGTCTTAAGCTACTTATTTTTGATTTTTTTAACATTAGTACATTACACAGTGTTGTTTTGTAGCCTTAAGAAAGCTGTCTGTAAAGTACATTCCCATTGTACTTAACATAAATTCTTTATAAATACATAAAATAAGTTTTGGTTTACAGATACAGAATGCTTAAAACAGTGACTCACTGGATTCTGAAGCAGGTGTAAAGTTCTATTATGTTGTTAAAGAATTGGAACTCAGGGATGCTCTGAAGCATGCATACACCATAACTACAAACTTAAATCTCATTCCAAAATGTACAGGATAATGGTTCCAAATATGCCAGGAGTAGCATTGGTGGTGTTCACTGCAGAGCTCTGTAGATGCTGGGCTGCCCTAGCTGGTGACCTCATAATTTCCAGAAGCAGGTGGAGGTGGCAATTATAGCTATGGCCACTCTCTTGAACCTTCTGTAGTAGGTGATGAATTGTAAATGGCTAGACCCAGTGCACAACAATAAACTCAAATAAATCTTCAATGTGTAATAATGACAAGACTGAAAGACTGGCAGTTATAACAAGGCTGCTGTTGTCACCCACTTTACTGCAGCCTTGATATCCATCATTATCAGCTGGAGCTAGCTCTAAAGTTGGACAAGAAGGTCTGAAGAAGGATGAGTTGTTTGCGCTGAAGCGTTCAGTAGGTCCCATCTGGCAGAGAGTAAATGGGATTTTTTTGCCTGTTCACTGGGCCAGAGCTGTCCATCATTTTGGGCAGATATCTGATCACTTCATGCTGTGGGACAATATGGCTTTGTGCTGTTTGGTACAGCAATGGCAATTAAAATAACTAAATTTTTCATTTATTTCAAGCTTCTGTTTTGCCTTATCCAAAGGTGATTCGAAGAATTTGTCTTTACATTGCAAAGCATTATATTTCTTTGAGTTAGGAAGTCAAGTTAGACCAGTGAACACCAAGTTACAGAAAAACTTTAAAGTGGTGAAAATGGTTTAGAAATACATGCACAATGGAGGTTTTTGTCTGTGTTTTCCCAGTAGCACGCTTTACAATACCTGAAAATATCAAGATAGAACACAGAAATAGGTGAAACTGCAAAAACATCATAAAAGCTGCTACAGAAAGAGCAGTAACTTGTCTAGCCTATGGCAAGTTACTTGTAATTACTATAAATCCTAATTGTTGTAATGCATCTTAACTTGCTACTTTTCTCTGCTAAGTACATCTCTGCTGGGTTTACATCACGTGTTTAGCTTTCAAATGTATTTATCAGACAAGCATGAAGGATTATTCCAAAAAATGTTATACACCAGAAATAAACTGTGAAAACTGGATAGAGCTTAGTTTAACATGGCAGCTTATCTAATATTCGTTTGATCTTTAGACTTTTCAGTGAGATCATAGGATTAATCAACATAACATGCTAATCAGCAAATCCCAGATTGATTCCCCCTACCTTAGAGGTATAGTGCTTCTTCAACAGAAGACAATTGTTTATTGAATATTAATTTATGAAGGCAATATAATTGCACTTTGTAAATTTGTTTTGTGTTTCTGTTTTAAGATACTTAGTTGCAAGCAAAAAGATCCTATTGATTGTCAACATTTTAAATGAAAGGTGATTTTATGAGAGGTTAGAATTCTATAGCACCTAGGATTGCAAGCTGCTTAACAGCAGTCTCTTCTTTTGAGCTGTCTTATTTTGCATTCAGGGGACGTTCTTACAAAGCCTAATCCCGGCTTTAAAAGATTCAAAGTTGTGAAGTGATGCATTATAGATATGAAGAGTCAGGTGTTCTTTTAATTTTAAGATTATTAAGTGCAATGAGAGAATTTTATTCCAGCTTGTGTGTTCCTCTATTTCTATTTCAAAACTGTGAGATTTTATACATGCTTCAGCTGTGTGATAATAGTTATTTTACAACTTTTTAATGTTGATGATGATGATTAGGCTATAATGCAGGTTCAATAGCTGATGACCAGGCCAAATGACATACCATCATTCATGTTTTTCTTTATTTCATAATGAATCTTTAAGCCTGAAGGCATCAGGCCCATGCAGATTTCACTGCACTTCAGTGTCTTAATGGAATAACAACTTAAAAATTTAAAGCAGCAGGATATTGTATTCTATCTCCATAGACTTCACTTGAAACAGCAGTAGCCACATGAAAATATATGTCAAGAACACTGTTTTCTCATATTGGAATTTAGGCAATTTGTTTTCAGCCAGAGAGCTGTTTCTAACCTATTTTTGGAGCCCCTCTGTGGCCTGACCATACGTTCCAACATAATTTATGGTGGCACTGTAACATATGGACTTTTCATCATTGTCCCGCTGAAATCCTCTGTTGGACATGGATGCTACCCCCGTACACAAGCTCCCAAGACAGGTATTTTAGAGTACTATTTAGTTTTGTGTAAGCTGAATTCATCAGTGTGTCTAGCATGGTGTCAAGCCTAGTTCTGTGCTTTTTCTTTCTGAAAGCAGTAAGATATTTCTTGTGTGTATTCTATCTGAAAACTGACAAATAAATTTGGGATTTTTTAGGAAATAAACTAATCACAGATGAACATGAGCATTGTGAGACCCCAGAGCTTCAGTTTCTCATTGGTAATACAGAAATAGAAAATAAAAGTAATCCTAAACCCAGGGAACTTTACAATTTTAAATACCTAGAGCAGTAGGAGACGGGAGCAAAAAGATTCTCTCACAAGTAGTGATACCTTATGTTTGCAATGGGTAGGTTTTATTTCTGTTGCTTTTGGGTAAGACTGGGCTGGGTTTTGAAAATGACAGCATGAATTGAAGGAGGAGGGAAGACAGCAAGGGGTAAGTGTTGCAGAAACAAAGGAAGGATAGAAAAATACAATGTGAAGACAAGAAGAATGTGAAGATGGTCATGAATATAGCTACATTGAGAGAAAGAAGAGGAATTCTTTTAAAAATGCTTGTTTTTCTTCCCTAAAGGAAGTGATCTAGCAAACGGCATGCAGGTGATACAAAGAATTCTGTGACAGTAACTGGGAATTATGAAGTGATAATAAATATTTATAGTTACCTAGTATTTATTAGTGTAGTCTAATACCTTAAAAACTGTTACAAAAACCTTTCTCCATATACCTGTGCTTCTTAAAATCTGTATCTGGCCAAATTGAAGCGTAACTTACATTTGAAGAAGGATGACTTATGTTTGAAGGGTAGTTCTCTTTATTCCCTACTTTTTTTTTTCCTTCTTTTTTCTGTGTGTCTTCATTTTCTATACCTACTAAATCTGTGAAGTAAGCACTATTTAGAAGATCAAGTATTGGGATTGCTTTATCAGCAGTAAGTTTCCAAAAGGTGGCTCTATATTTTCTGTTAACTAATGACCAACTCGCTTACTACTAAGAGGATAGCAAGTCTCAAAAGATGTAAACACCTACAAACTACACCTCAATAAATACTTTTTTGGTTTAAATAATATAAAAATATAGAAATAGGACAAAAAGAGAGAAATATTTTTTAAATAATTTGTTCTGTTCCTTACTGTCATGTTCAGTGCATATGTAGGTCACTGGGCATTTCAAGGTTAGGCCAAAAGAAGTCACATACAGAAATGCACAGAATTAGCAAATGTAGAGATGTGACTGAAACCTGATTTTCCTTGCAGAGCTTAGGTGTTTGAAGCAGGCTTGTGGGCAAGTTACTTTCCTTTTTGCACACTAATTCAAGAGTTAGTGCCTCTGTAGCTGCAAATGGGCTGGCTTAGAGTCATGGAAGTGTGACACTTTAGTTCTTCTCCAACTAAACTTTGAGTGCACGTCATATCTAAAGAGAAGTAGTCTGGATTGATGCCATTAAAAGAGCTTCAAACTTTTCTATAGCTCTGATAATCCTCCACCATCAAAAAACCTCCACAAACAGAAAGAGCTCCACCAATACTCTACAATTACTTTGGCATCAGAAATCTGAACTATAGTACTGTTTAATTGCATTTAGTTTGTGGTGAAGTTTCTTTGTTAATGTGGCGGAATCAATTTTACATGGTATCATGCCAATCCAAGAATTCTGTGTACTTCTGTCTTATTTGGTTGTTTTGTTCCAGTAGTCCTTATATTTAAAAAGCAAATAATCCTAACCGAAGAATAGATTGAAATAGTTTTGGTAGTACCTCGTTTGACCCATTTTGTACAGACATATTGCAAAAACACCTTTTATAATATGAGTATCTTTACACCAGGAGCTGTCTTGAAAATGTAGTTTCATTATAAAGTTCGGACTTTTAATTAATATATGATATTTTTAATTACGTGGCTGCTCTGTCATTTCTACTGTTCCATTTGCAGACAGTTTATACTAGAAGAAAAACATTCTATCATTTGATTATGTGACATGAGCTGGTTATTCGGGTGTAATCCACGAGATAAATTGTGAAAGCCTCTGGAATCTCTTAAAATGGTCTCTCTTCATTTCAAGCAAAGTTTTTAGAAAGCCTGTCTAATTACACATGATAATTGTATAATTGCACATCTTAATCATTATATTTCTTCCTTAGCAAGTTATATGTATTTGCACTAATTATACTACCAAAATATTTAATTACTAAATTATAGTTGCTTATTGGGCGGGTGCTTTAATCTGCCAGGTGAAAGCAAGTTTGTAGCGAGCATTCTACAAACATAGTTATGTTTAAACTAAATATATTTAACATAAAAATGATGGTATAATATTATGGTGGTCTCACTTTGAACATAAATAACTGCATGGCTGTCCAAGGGAAATATTTATCACAACGTAGCTGAAGATGGGATAGGGATATAGCAGCAGATGGAATAGTAGAAAAAATTTGAAGTATTGGGTTTTAATTGTTATAGCAAAACACAAATAAAAACAGGTTTATAACAAGATGTTATTCATAACTCCTCTTTACATTCACTCTAATATTCCAATTTCCCATCTGGGCTATCTTTATTTTAAGATATATACATCACTTACTTCTTTAATCACTGGAGAATGCTCTCAGCCTTTGTCATATCAGTCAGTAGTGGGTGTCAGCTTTGACTTTGCTTTCTTTCTAAATAGTGTTATTTGGGTGTCTTGCTAAGAAACAGCCTTTCTTTTTCTGTCTTTCCACACAGTTTTCATCTTTTGCTCAGGCTCCCACCTTTCTGTGTTTTCAGTTACATTTTCTTGTCTAGCCTTGACAAAACCATTCTTGCCTATTCGTATCTATTTAAAATGTGGTTACAAAGCTTGTTTACTTAGCTGAATCTCTTTGCAGTATCATCCTTCCCCTGCAATCCCTTTCCCAATTGTTTTCAAACTTAAGGTGTTTTTCTTTCACTTAACATCCTTCCACATTTGTTTTTGTGGCCAACTGTCCAGTACAGTTTAAATGTTTAAATGTGGTTGAAGATTCATACCTTGCTTTTGAGGAATGCAGATGGGGGGGTGGGGATAGTGTTTCTTTGGGTTTTCTTTTTTTTTCCCTTGTGCAATATATCTCTGCATACAAGGTACTAAGATGACAATTTCATCTTGCTGCCTTTTTTTTCTTCAGGTGCCCCTAATATGACAAAATAAATGATAGTGTCAGAGAACACCAGTTCTTAATGTCTCATTTATTTTGTGAACACTGGAAAGAAAGATGTTTTTACAGCTTTTAGTGTTTGGGTATTTACCTGATTGTTAGCAAGACAACCTTAAAATTAAGGGATTATTACAAAAATAAAGCTTTACCCTTTTGATTTCAAGAATTTCCTCATTTGATTGGTAATTTTTTCTCTACTTCTAGGATTGTATGTTACAGCTTTCAACTGGAATATGTCTAATAGTATATTTTTTCCATAAAAGATGTGACACACTATACTTTCAGATACACGCTTTCAAAAAGGAATCTGTTTTAAAAAGACACCACGACATGTGTGCACACTTTGTGCACAAAGTCTTTCATTTCTTCTTTTCTTTACAGTTAGCTGAAGTGTAACATATTTGTGTGGGAAATGATAAAATTCTCAATATGTGAGATCATAGTTAAATTCACAAGTTTTTATCAAGACCATGTTTTGCAGAGAATACAAATCCAAACTAGAATATTAGAAAAACATTGAGAGACTCTTCCAGCTACATTGTGCTTTAATTTATAATGTATAATCTATACATACTGTATAAACTATATAAAGAATCAAGCAATCATGTCTTTCAGTGTTATCTATTGCCATCATTTCCCATGCATTGAGGCTCTCACTATACCTATTACTATAAAATGTTCCCTAAGTACATAAAGGCTCTAATCGTTAAGATTTTTATTGCCAGCCACACATACAGAGCTGCAAATTGCCTTGTTTCAGATTTATTATGTATTACTCTAGAAATTCTATAAAGATCAAAAGAACTGATTACAATGTTGACCTTTGCATTAACTCATCTGAATTTAAATTCAAGTGTTTGATTTGGGAAAATAAGTCCATTTATCATAGGTCTGCTACTGAGGGGATTGTGCAGCCCTGATTGGGAGTGCTGAGACCAAATTTATTTATTGAGCATGGGCTTGAAAATTGTTTGTAGGACAAGAGGAACAAAAGTTTGACCTGCCATTGTGTTGCACCCAGGGAACAATGTGGCAGCCACCCTTTTCAAACGCCTAGCATTCTGTTCTTGCTGAAGAGCCAAGTGATAGTCATTGTTTAAATACATATAAATACTTTGAACATAGAAGCCAATGAGCCTTTTCTCAATGAGGTAATTAACTGTTAAATACAAATATTACAGTCTAGCAATATGGTAGAAGACGTGGTATTCTGGATCTGAACATTTCCTTTTTTAAGACTATTTGAAGTTTACTGTTCTGGAAACATAAATATTTATGAGTGTACATTTTAGAACTGGCTCATTGGCTAGTAGAAGGATGGTAGCTTTATCAGTTAATTAATTGTAGCTCATTTAATGGGCATATTTATACCAGCTGAAGGGCTAGTCCCTTCAGAAAAGTAAATAAGAGTAAACAAAATTAGAACTAATAGAACTGGGAGCAATGTATTTGTACTGAGTCTTTGTAGCAGTGTTTGTCTTCTTGCGCAATGCTAAAGGTAGGGGGTTTGTCAAATATGTGCTATTTACACTTTAAAATGTCAGAATTGGCAGGTTTGCAGGCTTAGTCTGAGGTGTTAATGTGTAAGACCCATAATTTACTACTTAAGGATATTTGCACCGTGATTTGGAATAAACATGTTGTATTTAATGTGAACTTAAGGTAATTAAATTCAGATAGAATGCATGTCCTTATGCGTTGGCCAGGTAGTGATAGCAGTCTACAAACAGTGTGCTATGATGCACAATGCTTTGTGAAGAACAGCATCTTTGTCATTTACACACATTCTTACTCTCAGGTTGGTAAACACAGAAACAGTCCAGTGATGATGCACCCAGTACATTTGTTAATGCTTTGTTTGATTTTCAGTTTCCTGTTAAGGAAAATATGTACTATGCTGAATTGCATCATGAGAAAATGCTTTGGTTGAAACTTTGGTATACTGGGAGTGTTTTGATAGCACAGCTGATTCAAATATGATTCAAATCAATCATCACATGTGATTCAAATAAGAGACAGGTGGAGATGAAATATCAGTTCTGCTATGAAAAGAGGCTTATCTTGACACATAGATTGCAACATTTTGAACTAAAGTCACTCCAGACAGTCAGCAGGAAGGGCAGGATTCAGAGAATAAAGTTAATATTTGCTCCACTGCTAAAGAAGTACATCAAGATTAATTTAAGACACCTAACAAAGTTTGATTTGAGATCTTACTGTTCACTGGAGACAGTTTTATTTATGTATCTGAGTATATGGCTGAGAAATTAAATGTTCTTAGTGGGAATGCGTGTTTTGTTTAAGAAAAATCCAGCTTTTAAGATGTATACTTCATACATTAAGTAAAAATGACCTTGCTGTTTAAGGTTTTAATGCTTTCCATTGTCAAAAATCTTTAAGATTACTCATTCTATTGTTCTGCTGCTGTGTGGCATGTTTAAAACTTCATGTTTTGAACTCTAGGTCTTCATTTCTATAAGCGGAATTCATGTGATGATTCAGTAATAGATGAGGACTGTTTTAGTGCATGTAAAGTGTGGTAAATACATTATGTCGGCAAACTCTCAAAACAATTGTGAGGGATATTGTCTGTTCTCCAGTGTCTATTCCATTTTTAGACATCTAGTAAGAACCTAAGTGCTCCATTAAAATGAATAGCTGCAGCTTTGGAGGAATTAGTGGGGGGTTAGTTTGGTTTTTATTTGGTCTTTTTAGTCTACCACACATTTTGTTACCTGCACCATTATGTTTTTGCTATGTGAAAAATTGCTTTCTGAAGTTGAAATAGCTCCATTGTATTAGAGGTAACGTATTTCAGCTCAAAGGTTGTTAGGTGGTTTACTTAGTGAGAACTCTAGAGGAACTGTGAAAACTTAACCTTTTAGGAACTGCTTTTCCAGAATTGTATTGAACTGGGGGGTGATGAGGAACTAACACCAACCTTAAATGTTCAGTTGCTTTACTGAGGTCCCATATTTGTAATATTTTATTTAATTTCATTGGTAGTAATTTTGAAACCCTGCCATAGATCTCTCACAATATTGTACCTGGTTTAAAAAGTATCTTTAATTGAAACCAAAAGCACAAGGAGCTATTTGTAAGGATGCAAAAAAAAGGGCAATTCTGTGTAGAACGGAACCCTAATTCTTAAATCCAGAGCACTGTATTTTGTTGTTTGCTTATGTTGAATTTCATTAGAACTGCAATTGCATATGGAATGGATTGGCCAGGGAGGCTGTGAGTGCTCCATCCCTGGCAGTGTTCAAGGCCAGATTGGATGAAGCATTGGGTGACATAGTTTAGTGTGAGGTGTCCCTGCTTATGGCAGGGGGGTTGGAACTAGATGATCTTAAGGTCCCTTCCAACCCTAACTGTTCTATGATTCTGTGATTCTGTGGTAAACTAAGATCTCACCTGAATATGAATACATTCCAGAGCACTGGATTTTGTTGTTTGCTTATGTTGCATTTCATTGGAACTGGAATTGCATGTGGTAAACTAAGATCTCACCTGAAGATGAATGCATTCAAAGAATTCAGGGGGCATGGAAAAGAATAAGAAATTCCTTTTCAGGGTGAAGTAGTGCTACAGTTGTGGAGCATACAAAATTATAGGAAATAAGAAACTTTAAGCTAAAGTACAAGTGGAAAATATACTATTGTTCATTTTAGCCACAAAGTCTGTTTTAAGTAGTTGGAGAGGAAAAGTTTGGGAGCTCATAGGCTTTCACTTTGTGTGAATGAAAATCATAGTTCTTTCCCCATATCTTATGATAGAAGTAAATAGGGCTTTTGTTGGAAGCAGAAGCTTCCAAAGCTGATCTCACAGGACTGCAAGTAAAAGCAGGAAATAAAAATGAATTCCTGTAGTGGACAAAAGTCCAGGATATTTCTGAAAAGGTTCCTTTTCAGAAGCAGTATTTACCCACTTATTTTATTCTACCACCAGTCAGATAAACTATTTAGCTGTGGATGGACTTAAGGTAAATAACAGTGTCTTAAGAAAAAACCCAGAGTATTGTTTTGTGGATCAAGTTAAGTGAATATGAAATTTCCAAGGCTGAAGACACTTGATATCATTTGAACCTGATTTAGTTGAGGTTAAGAATAAGCTAGGCAAAACTGGAGTAGGGCAGATATGCCTTCACCACTCAGTTTAAGAGCTTCAAAGACTTCATGTGTCTGTTGCTTTTCCAAGAAGGTGTATTGGACCATGTAACTTACTATTTTTCCCCTCCCACCAATAGGAATGGGCATTCCCTCAGTAGGTGCCATCTTTTGATCCAATATTGGACAGATGACCCCTGATTTAACAATAAGGGAATCATTCCTTTTGAGTATGAACTGCTTTGATAACTTTTTGGAGTTTTCTGTAACTTGTCTTTGTCCAGTTGATCATTTTACTCAGCACATGACTATATGCAGGAAGAACTGAAAAAAGTTCCCATATATTTTATAGCATGTATGGCACCTTTTCAGTGGACATCTATTTCTTGCTAGCAGCATTCTTCCTAATTAATACATCACTATATGATTTTTTTAAATCATTTTTAAAAGCTCAAAATTAATTATTTTTTTTTTCTGCTATTTGAATATCTGTGGGTTGTAATGCCAAGTTCCAGTGGCTGTTTCCATATATTCTCCTTGCTAACCACCTAAACAATTTAGTGCTGTCAAGGATATGATATATACAACAGCACTTTCTGCTAATGTTACAATTTCTTGAACACTGCCATCAAATGCAATTTCTTAAGACATTCAGACAGAGGTATAGATGTACCTGGTTTGTTTTGGAGTTTTTTCCCAATGACCTGAGCTATTTATTTTCCTATAACTTTTCTTAAACTCACAGTTTCCAGCTAGCTCTGCGAATGCAGTACTTATCTAGTTAATATCCAGCTGGTATCCAATTAATAACTAACTAGATGAGCTTTCCTATGACCAGAAATTTTCACTTTTGTAGGAGCAATCTGAGTACCTTACCAACAGTCGGGAGCCTACCATGCTTTCTAGTGTTTAAACCTGCCTGCAAACCAAACCAGGCCTAATAGTATAATGAGTGCCCTCAGTTCAGCCTCCATTCTGCTACTGTGTAAAGTCTTTGGGGTATTTGATAGGATATGGAATAGCCATCAGGATAGTATTGCTTCAGTAGCTAAATAAAAGGTACTGATCTTGAAACTTACATTTAGTAAACAAACACCACAGATATGCATTGGCAGCAAATGAAATGTAAACTTGATAACACAATAAACTGTGCCCAGGATTGTACTACAACCAACTTGAATGTTGTAGTGGGTTCAGCAAGGCTTTGTGTTGGTGGTATTTGCTCAACCACCTTGAGAATGGGAGAGAAGATGAGTCAGGTTACATTAACCTGATGTTTTTTAATACTAAACAAAGCAGAGATTCAAAGAATTCCCCAAGCACCATGATTTGAGGGGACAGTTACTGTTATCATTCAACAGCCTCTTAATTTTGATCTCACTGTAGATTTCATTCAAGGTGTGCTTTTCCAAATACTCTATATTTTTAAGGATAATCATTACATATAGTACCTTCTGCTTTCATTATGGTTAATTTTCCTCCCTTCTTTCCCAAACTAAAATCAGATAGGTATTCCAGCATCCCATAGGTGAATGCCTACTTTTATGTTGGCAGTGAAAGTACTTCCCTTGACTGGAAGTGAAGTTTACTATTTAGAGACTATCAGATTGTATCACAAATAGCCTATGAAAGCTTCTGGCCATACAGAAATTTTTAGCAGTAAAGTGTCACTCATAAGTAGCTGCGCACAATGTGCTTCAATGTCAGTGTTCTTCCATCTGCTTGTCTTGGACATTGTCTTGGTAAGTCATGTCGTATCCTTATAGAAGTTGTAAGCTTTTAGAGCAGTTTGTCTTTATTAGGGACTATGTTAGCTCTAGAATAACAAACCCATATAAACGCAAAATGTTGGCATTTGAGTCAAGATGTTCTCTGTGACAAAAATCCTCTCTTCTGTTTTTTTCCCCTCCTGTAATAATAGGGAAAATAACTTTTTCACTCCCCAAAGGCTACTTAAAATTCCCTTGGGATTTTGCTGATAGCCACAGGCCATAATTCTGCAATGTATGAAGCTGGGTGGAAAGTCAGCCTTCTCAAGGACCTGACAAAATGGCCTTTACCACTTCATGTCTGAAAAATAATGCTGTTCTTTGTGCCCTGCAACACAGTGAACACTTGCAACTGAGAGTAGAATGTTCTTTACTTGATTCCCTGACTAGGACCAAACAAACCAGTTATTCCTCTTGTCGTTATATTTACAGTGATGCTTCATAAGTAGAGGATATGCTTTTGGTAGCTGAAAGTTGCCTGTACATGGTTTTATTAGGACTTGCAGAGTATGTTGCTTAGGGACCAAAACTTGAGTCTCATGGAAGAGGCCAGAAATGTAAAAATGATGCCACCAGAGACATTGGGGAAGATGAATTGTCTTTCCCCCATGTTGATCCCAGGAACAGAAAAGCTGTGAATGAGAAGAGTGTCCTGATTTATGTCTTGCAACAGGGACAGCCACTGAGTCAGACGCATTTTCCTGCCCTCAGTCACACAGCCAATGGTTAAACTGTACATAGCTTTAAATTTTCTAGGGTGTTGCGGTTTAAACCCAGCCACTCAGCTCGTTCACTCACTCAACCCCTCCTTTCTTGCCCTCCCCCTGCTCCTGGAGGGTTGGGGAGGAGAATCAAAAGAATGCAGCTCCCACAGGTTGAGATAAGAACAGTTTAGTAACTAAGGTATAACACAAATCACTGCTGCTACCACCGATAATAATAATTACAAAGGAAAATAACAAGGGAAGAGAATACAGCACCTCACCACCCACTGACAAATAACTCACCCCCACCCCACCTGACTGAGCACTGACCCATACCTAGTCCGACCCCACAGTGCATTAGCCCTTCTGGGTAACTCTCAGTTACATCCTGGGCATGATGTCCTGTGGTATGGAATACTTCTTTGGTCAGTTTGGGTCCTTTGTCCTGTCCCTGCTTCCTCCCATCTTTCCCTCCTCCCTGGCAGAGCATGAGGCTCAGAAAGTCCTTGGCCAGACCAAACATTTGAGCAGTAGCTAAAAACACAGTGCTATCAGCACCGTTCCCAGGCTGAAAGTCAAAAACACAGCGCTGCACCAGCTACTAAGAAGGAGAAAAATTATTGCTACTGCTGAACCCAGGACATAGGGGCAAAAGTAGAACTTTCTGACAAAAACATTGTTTGTAAAAGTAAGTTTAACTTGACAGCACAGTTCCAGAAACATCCACTAGTTTAACAAAAGAGCATAAAACAACCAGGGGAATATATGTTGTGTGCTGTGGAAAACATGGAACAAAAGCTTTAGATATATAGATGATAGTTCATCTTGCTGGGGGAGTCAATAGCAAATACAAGCAACATTCTGCTGCTAGAACATAGGCTTCACCTTCCTTTATGAATTAGTGTTTTGGGACAGCTATCATTTTAACGCATTACAAGTTTAAATTACGGTAAGGAACTCCAGGCTCTCTCTTATGAGCGCACTGTGATGTTTTCCATTATTTAGGGCTTGATATCGTACAAAGAGAACCTGGGAGCACTCTTACTGATAAAGAGGGATTTGAGAATAAGATAATACAGTTTGAAATCAAAGTTAATGGTGCCTTTACACAATCCATTCATGAGCTTTTGGTAAGATACATCTTTGGTATCTCTATTATGTTAGAAATTTTGCAATGCAATGCTACCTTATCCAAGTGTTAATATCCCACTGTGGGATGTGGGACTGCTATTAAAGCCTAACAAGCCTTACGCTTGCTTTTAAAATGTATGAGTGGAATTCCCACTTTTGATTTTTTTTCTTTTCCCCTATTAGAACCTACTTGTTTCCATTTCCTCTGTAATAGAAGTCATGAATTATTTATATTTGAAGGCAAGATGATGGAAAAGTTTGAGAATGTCTTGCTAAGAAAAATCGTATTTATTGTAAAATATTTTAACATCTATTTTATTTCTAGGTCATTTGGCTTAGGGAGAAAAAAATGAAAAAGATACCTTAAGCCTGAACTTAGCTTGTCCTTAAAAGTGCCCAATGGAAAGTTGATTTCTGCCCTTCCTGCTTGCTTCTTTACTGGCATATTGAAACAATGGTTATAGTTACACATTAGTAGTTCAGATGGCAGAGAAAGTGGCAAATAAGAAAGGATTTCTAAAATCTACCTAGATGCAGGATAGAATGCAAGCTCAAAATAAAAGTGTTATCTGTATACAAATACTGTCAACAGAGAAAAGGGACAGCTTTGTACCTGAAAATCCCCTAAAGCCTTTTTCTTGTAGTCTCCCCCACTGGTGTGGAATTTCACTTGAAATGAATAAAAAATTGCATTGTGGGTACTAATTATTTAAACGTTATCTAACCTAAAGGGCAAAAAGTTATGCTTTTATATTTATTTGTATTTTATGTTTATAAATGTGTAAATTTCATAAGGTCTGAGCCAAAACCTCCATTAGCCAAACTTTATAAATTTTGAGAGGTGTTTTATTCCAGATCTTGCCCAAGTGTAAACTTTAAAAGCAAAATTTTCTGATACCTGAATTATTTGCCTCATGTGGGTAATTCTTAGGAACAGTGCTATCAGTATTCCCTTCCTACTGAATCATTCTCCTGAAAATAGTTTAGGATTTTGTTGTCCAGGCTGTGATGTGGGTGCCCCTTTGAAAAACAAAAGGTAATGAGGTTCTCATCCAAATGAGAAGTGACTGGTTCATGACTTTAAGACCATGCAGAACTGTGGGTGCTGCAGTAGGAGACCTTTCTGCAGCTAGGAGAGGAAACGAATTCTGCCAACGTCAGTCTGGGGTTGCTAATCCTAACTGCTTCTCCAATCACTGGAAGTGTAGTAGTATGGAAAAGATGGGGCAGAAAAAAGTGACCTCTCTCTACTTCTGTTTTTTGTGAGTGTGTTTTCAGGGAGATAAGACTGTGGGCGTCAGTGCAGTGTGGCAACAGGGCAATCTGTTTAACTGCAGTGACTGGCCATTTGTTTTTAATTTACTTAGACTTTATTAAACTGAAATCTCTTTCTCTTTTGAAACGAAAAAGGCATCACTGCAGTCTGCATTTTAGTCATAGCATTTTTCTTCTGTTTTCTGATAATAGTCTAACCAAACATTAACACGTCTATATTAATGGCTATACAGATTAATGGAACTGGTGTCAGCATGTTTAAAATGAGGTTTGATGTATAAGTAAAATGAAAATACTTTAAAACAAACTATTTAGCTCGAAGCTCCATTTATATGGTGTGTGTTTCAAGTTAATAATCAGGGTTTACTCTGGGTCAGCATGTCATATCCCAGTGGTGTCTAGTGAGATGGAGGGTTATCTTATATGTCAGCTAGATAACCTTGTGGACAATTTTGAGTGGTGGAGATAATGGGACTGAATTCTGAAATGAGGTAGAATTCTGAAATGGGACAGAATTCAGAATGGGAGCTAATAATATCAGAGTATAGTGTCATATGTGAGCACTGTGAGGCTTCTTGTGAAGGCAGTCACCTTTTGGCATCAGTAGTCACTTATTTTTGACAATAATCCTACTCGGTAGAGTGCAATTAAAGTGTCGGAGAATGGCAAATCAGGTACATATTCCTACAGGAAAAAAAAAGGGGAAGTAAAACTATTCCTTGCTACTGGTGCTGACCTTTTTTTATCTGTTTTTTTCTATTCGAATACAGATACTGCACAATAATAAGTTTATTTTTCCATGTTTTGCGCAGATTCTACTCTCCAAGTTGTGCTGTCCAGAGTTATTGTGTTCTAAAAAAAAAAAATTATGGTTTATTCTCCTTTTTTTTTTTTTTTTTTTTTTTTTTTTT
>NDXB01013219.1:8449-43322 GCA_002631895.1 Agapornis roseicollis | reverse complement strand
TTTTTTTTTTTTTTTTTTTTTTTTACTAAAATACGATTTTTGTATACTTTGAGTTAATAGTAGATTTTCGTACTTCAGGTTTTTATTATTCTGTATTTTAGTGGTTTCAACTTCATGAATAAGAAAAAGGCACATTTGTGAAAGTTATAGTTACGTAGTCTCTGGTTTTATACCATCTCAGATGATGCTACAGTCTTTCTAACTGTGCATTGAAATCAAGCCATTGATAACATCATTGAAATAATTCAGTATTAATCAAAGTTTATGCTGTATAAGCAAATTATAAAATACTTGAGTTTAAGGTTTGTTTCACCTTTTACAGGTAGCACAGTATATCCTGCTGAATTCCATAATCAGCTTTTAGGAAGTGGACTTATGTATGTATATATTCACAAGAATATATTTTGACAAAGCGTAGAAGTGCCAGTATCAAAGGCATTTTTACTACTATCTATTGTCTCACTCATTTGATGTTTGCTTTTATTTTTTAGCCCTAGTGTGAATTATTTAGCACTGACAAGAAGATTCTTTCTGTTAACATTTCTTCACACATTTGATAGCCACAGCCGTAACTCATAGCACAAGCTTAGTGACTTCTGTAGCCTTTGGTCAGCCAGTAGAGGCCACTCATAGCTTGCTGCTGAAGCTGGGCGGTGATTTGAAAATGGGGGGTTTGTTGCTGCATAGCTTTTTTAATCCACTCTTAGCAAGCTTATGCTGCTCTGAACTGTTAGAGTATAACTTGTACCTGCAAAGAGTTCTGAGTTATTCTGCTTATATATGTAAATGCATTTAATATTGACATTTTTTCTGTTTCCTGTAATAAGTCCTGTGGCAGTAGGAATGAAAATCACCTTCAGTATCATACCTTAATCAGTTGAAAGGAAATGCTTTGATGACATCCTTTGTTGTTGGTACAGTCTTTACTGACATTATATTACATTAATGAAGTGAGGAAAAACTATTACAGATTACAGAGAGGTGTCTTGTTTGTATGGGGTTTTTTGTGTGTGTGTTTCCCAGATGAGGAGCTGAGCTGTAGAAAACAACTTCCCAAGGTCAAAACTGCAAGCTTGCAGCTGAGCAAAGAATTGAACCTGCATCTCGGGTCAAGGCTAGTATCCTAATCAGTGCTGTGCTGTTTTCTCCTGTCTGTATCACTGGGTGGGTGACTTGATGATAATTTTACAAGTAAAAACATGATTTCAGTATTTTAGATCATTCTTAACTAATAAGGATACAGCACTACTGAAATCAAATCATGTCCATTTAGGGGAAACTACAATGTCACCCTAAGAATAAGTTTTATATACAAACAGACAGCTAAAATATAATAAAGACCTTTTCTATACAGCATATCGCTACAGGATTTAATTAGTAGCTCTTTGTACTGAAGGAAATTTGGTTTCATTTCAATAAAATTTGTTAAATGTTACCTATTTACAGATTAATGAAGTAGCAAAATTTTGGCCATTGTTTTGTTGCCATAATACAGTTGTCTAATATAATTCAGAGAGCTGCCCCTCACCATTTTACCTAATATAGAATATTGAAGTAACGGTGCTGTGTGTGTTTGTTTATCCAGTCCCAAGGAACTTCACCTTTTATCAAGGAGCTAAAAGCTGCTGTTGGAGCAGTGCTACCACATAGTAGTATTTCATATTAAATATTAGGAATCTCAAAATAAACTCTCCTACTGACTTCCTTGCAGGTAGCACACATACACTTTCAGCTTTACCTGCTGCTTTCTCCATAGACCAAGTAATTTTTTTCTATTATCCACTAGTATTTATTTTCTCTGTTTTAATAACTCCTGCATTGTTACCATATTACATACCTAAATGTAGTATGTATGCACTACAGTATACCATTACAACGCATCATTAAACTTATTCTGTTACCTATTCTATAGTATATAAAAGCTAGTGTATGAAAAAGATTTAGGGCAAAACATGGATATTTTCTGCTAGTGTTGCTCTTTAAAACAAACAACCAAGCTTACATCCAGGCCAGTCTCTTTTGAATAGTCCTTTTTGTTTTACATTTATAGCTATCTTAAAAGCGGCTGAGAAAAACTGTATTATAGTAAAGATTTAAAAAGGAATTCCCTGATTTGCTTTGAAACATGAAATTTAAACCCTCCCTGTTTCTGTGAAAAAGCAGTACTCAATAGCAGACTTTTGTTTTAATCTCTGATAACATAGTTTTTCTTTTCCATGTGTTAATCATTTGGTAGGAAGCTGTACATGAGGAGAGGCATTTTGATGTGAAATTTTGGTGTGAAAAGAAATGTAGAGAAAACTCTTAACAGTGTATTAACTATTCAGCCAGTGAACCATGGCTACATGAAGACTTCGTGGAGTTTGAGTATCACTTAAAAGTAACCTCTACATTCAAGATGTGCTTCTCTGGAACGGTCAGTTTGGGCCCTTCAGCAAGAGTGTGCTTGTAGAGGGAATAAAAATGTAATGGTAATGTCAAGCTATGGCAGTGATTCAGTAATGTATACTGTGAAAGCTGGTTTTATTTTCTTAGTTTTCTATGTTGCTCCAAATCAACTGCTTCTCTCTGCTGTGGAGACTCAGCATATCTTTGGAGTAGATTTTTCTGGCAGTGAGATAACGAGGAGATGAAGATGGATATCAGGTTTTGCTTTGGCTTTTGATACCCTGAGTAAGTTTTACAAACAGAAATTCATTAGCATTAACATACAATAATCAGCATTCAGTTTTATGCAAAGATGTCTACTTATGCATTATTAACTTTAGTTTTATAGATATACTGTGGCTGGTTAACTGAAGCGATCTGGGGTGTGCAGGAGAAACCCGAGCAGTATACTTTGATCAGTCATAACTGTATTCCAAGCAAGTTCATATTCTCTTATAATTCAGTGGAAAAGCATATTTCTGTGGTTTAGATATTAGTTTAAGACTGGCAATTTATCAAGTGATTTTTCTTGAAATTTCCATGCTTATTAAATTTCAGATTATGTATTTTGAGTAAGCTGGAAACTTAAACTTGTTTCCATAAGTATGGCTGCAGGTAAACAACCAATTTTAGCCTAGAAAATAGCTTTTGCTTCTGTCAACATGTTGTTTATTTTCTCCCTGAGATAAAAAGTTTAGTTTTCTGATATTTGTACCAAGATAAAGTCTGTAAACAAGATTAATATAGTGTGGAAAAGGTTGTCAGCAGCCCTGGCAAAGGAAATAAGTTGCCTCTACATAGAACATACTGTAAACTGAATAAAAGTGTCAGGTCCACCATGAGATAATGTGATCATGAACCTCTAACAAAGCATGACATAGGCACAGTTGGCTTTTCTTATAGCCACAGTGTAGAAAATGGATTACTATATTCCAGGGATACCCACTGGAATAGCATGAAAACCTCATTTTGAGATTAATGCAGGATGTAACTCTCAAGAGCCGAGCTACATGTTTACCTGTAGCATTAAAGTAACAGTTTAGTTATTAATCTGAAAATTTGGAAAATACATATTAAAATACTTGTTCATTTTTCTACTTCTCTTTACGAATTGACATTTCTCGTCTCATTATTCCGTGAACTTTGACACTGAGATAGTATTACTTGGTTACTGTTTTATTATTTCTTTATGACTTTACTATTATGTGGCTCTGTAAGGTCTCAATAAGTCTAATCAAACAGTAAATTCCAAAGGCAGGTAAAGCTTTATGTGCTCTTCTCCCATGCAGCTGCCATGATTTCCTCTACCAGAGATTTGTATGTTTGTATAGATTTTTCTGCAGTAAGGTATTGCCAGTTCCTTTCAATCACCATCAGCCAGAAAAGTGACACTGCTTTAGGGTTTCTCAGTTCAGCCCCAAGTGATACCATCCTTCAGGTCAAAGTAGTTGATTTTGGTCAAATACTTTAACCACGTGGAGCTTTCAAATTATTCAGTGAGACTTGGGGCACATTGTTCTTCTCATAAAGAGTAGGCTGCTTTTATCTGTGAATCTTCTGCCTATGTACTTTTGGTAAGCCTGAGCCATCCAAATGTATTACTGAGGTTTTGTGGTCTCCTTTCAAAACTGGCAGGACATCTGACTTCATTCCCAACTCTGATCATCTACTGACAATAAAGATATCACCCAGGAATTGAAAATTTCTTCCTGCATTGTTTCCAACAGGAATAGTTGGTTCTTCAAGCATGAGTTTCAAGGAGTCTCATTCTGCTGCTTTTACCTACCTGTATTTGCAGACAATTTAAGCAGATTGTAAAAATAAAAATAAAGCTCTTTTTATGCATTCTTGAATAATACCAGAATATAATCATCTGCAAAAGTCTGCATGTGCTATCATGCATACTTAAGATCATTCTTCAATTGAGCATATTACGGTTTTTTGATTTCAGTATATAGAAAGCACTAGACAAGGACTGCAGTACAGTGTGGTAAACAGTCTCTCCTACATCAACTTGACTTTCAGAAGCTTTGTGCTGGAATACAAAGGTTGGAAGGTTCCTAATAAACTTATTGCTGTATTATCCAGAAGTAATGCATTTCAAAACATCTAACTTTCATATTTTGAACTTTTCAAAAGGAACTTAGGGCCCTGGCATCTGTCAGTGTCTGATGTCTTGACATCCAATCTGGATTGCACATAAAGGATTTTGGGAAATCTTGGATAGCACTTCCTGCATTCAGACTTTACTTAAAAATTGCAGCTATTGCTAATTGCATTTACTGTGTTTAGTGTACTGTGTCTGGTTTATATTCAGTATTTCTGATGTTTTCTTAATAAACAATCACTGTGTGTGTGTGCTGCCTCATAATTCAAAGATTTGTTTTCTTTTTGCCATTAGATAACTCCAGGACCAGGCAGCAGCAGGAAAACAGTTCACATGTCCCAGGATTGTCTTCACCATGAGTGGGTATCAGTGATGGGAGTTACGGGGTTTTTTTAGTAGTAGTAGTAGTAGTAGTAATAGCAGTATTATTACTATTATTATTGTTGTTGTTTGATTAACAGTATTACCTCTGTCCTGAAGCCACATTTTACAACTGTACAAACATGATAAAAGAGCCTGAACTCAGTTACAATCTTTATTTTTATTTAATAACAGTATAATAGTTTGCAATTTATTTTGTGTTTCATAGAATCATAGAAGAGTTAGGGTTGGAAGGGACCTTAAGATCATCTAGTTCCTTAAGGAAACATGAACTTCAGTGCTTTGCAAATGTGTTTTTATTAACTTACTGGGTGTATACTTTCCTAAAATGCAGCCTTTTTAAGGCTAGATAACAAATACAGGTTTTTTTAAAAATATTTGCTTTATTTTCCTCCAAAGGGAAATTCAGAAATACCAAGACTGCATATATGAAAATGAACAAGCATCACATCTTTGAGTCTTAAACATGCTATATCATGAGAGGAATAAGGATATGATAAATTCCTTGAAAAGACATTGAATTGTTTAGACACATGTAAACAGGGAATGTCATTCAGTTTGTTTAGTTACTCCAGTGTGCCATTATTGTACACTCTCATTCTGTTCAGCTGGCAACATTTGGTAACATTATTTCTTGGTTATCTCTTTTGAATAATTACAGTAGGATTAAATTTTCCTATATTTTCCACATCAGAAATCTAAAACACAGACACATGTGATTAGGAAATAATATATTTGGGGATACATTTTTATGTTCTAACTTCTGTTAGAAGCATCCACTGTTTAAAACAAAACTTGCCAAAGTGCAGATACTACAAACAGCAAATCCTCAGTAGCAACTGTTTCATGCTACTGATCCACTTAATTTGCTAATATGTGTGTTAACTAAAGCAGTTGTGATTTCATAAGTTATTTGTACCATAAAGTAACTCAATTGGTATTTTATGGGGTTTACTTTTGTTGATTTTATTATAACAAAAAACCAAATAATACTGTAAGTAAGTTAATGGACAAAATCATAAAAATCAGCGTGATGTGAAAATCACTTTCTCATTACAAGAGGTCTTATTCTTTGTGAAGGGTTTTTAATGTCTGAATGTGAGAGGCATTCAAATTATTTCAATATATTTTTTTCAATAGAAATATGCTTTACTAATAATTTAGTCTGTGATCCACTGATTTGCCACAGACCAGCAGAGCTTATGCAGAGGATATCCCAGTTGCTGCTCTTCCTTGAGCATTTGCTGTTGACACTGCTTAGAGACAAGATACTTGTCTATGTGGAATTTAGATCTAGCCCATTATATTTCTTATCTTCTTCAGCTTCTGGATGTTTGTGACTTTTTTGTTGGGTCACTCACAATAAAAGCTTAACAGCAGATAAGATGATGGTCTTTTTGTGCAGTATTTTAATAGCTGGAATTGTTTATCCATTGCCCAAAACTTACTGCTTACATGAGTTATATATAGGTGCAATATGTAATTTCAGATCCCCCTTGTTTTAATTGTTTTTTCTTTCTCCTTTTCACTTTTCAAGTGTCAAGGTTTGCCCCAAGCTTGTATAATGCTTAGTACAGCTACATTCAGATGTTAATTCAGTTCTATGTGATCACAGTGTGTGTGTGCACTAGTATTAATATGCTTTTACTGCTATCTAGAGAAGAGTCACATTGTGAGTTCTTGTCCCTTCACACCAGTGTGTCTATGAAATAAGGCTGCCAATAGTCAAAATTGTGCAATTATATAAAGATATTAATCCACGGAACTTACAGACTTTGAATTCACCTTAGATTCAAACTGAAACCTCAGTTTTTGAAATAATGCAATGTAACTACCAGGTAGTCCACAATTCTTCTCTTCAGCTGTAATCATTAATAAGTAGCACTTTGGCACTAAATATGTAATTGCTTTTATTTATAGCACATTCATTACAGTGTCTTATAATACTATCATTTATATAAAACTTTAGCTTGTTCGACAAAGTATAATTACCTGTAAAACCAATAGCTGCTCAGAAATGAAATTTGTGGTGCATTCTTTCAAAACTGTTACGGACTCAGAGAGTTCAATAAAAATATCCCATAAAAATAAAGCATAGCCAAAGGCTGTGTTTTCCTGGCAGACAATAAAATACTCAAAAGCACGCACGGACTGGTCATATGACAGCATGTGCTTTGTTAGTTATATTGTTAAACCTGTCTTTTCTTTTTCTTCCACAGCCACTGGTTTAGCCCTGGGGCTAGGAAGGAACATAGCCAGGTAAGAACTGCTTTGATTGAGAACAGTTTACTTGAGATGCATAAAGGAATTTAACTACCTCTACTCCAGAGGTAGTGGGCTAATACTTTAAGTTACTGTAAACAAAACAGGTATGATTTCATATTTTCTTGTAAGGAAGCATATTAACAGCAGTGCCTTTCAGAAAGTACCTTAGTTAAAAATCTTTAATTAGTCACTTAATTCCAGTTAAGTATCTTCTGAGTTTTATCAAGTTAAGTGAAAAGTCTGATTTATTTTTTTTAACGAGTTTGTTAATTGTAAGGTCTCCAAATGTTGTGTTTCTCAAAATGCTGAAAAGCAAAACATTTGACAAGAAATGCAGAGCAGTGACAAGAGCAGGCAGACCTCTACAGGAAAATCTTCAGTTCTGTTTTTCTGCATTTCATTGGTTAAAACTGCCACAGCAGTAAAAAAGAACTGTAAAGTCACCATCATGGTGAAGATGTTGGTGAAATCATGTCACTAGTTTGTCTACTGAGTCCCTACAGTGTAGTTCCTAGAAGGTCCTCAACCAAGATGTGGTTGAGGGAATGTGAAAGCATATTTAATATTTGTTTAGCAATGTGGCATTTATGTGTTTAGTTTGTCTTTAGACATGGAGACATACCTTACTTTATGGATGGTAGTAAGGTCTAAACAGAACATACTGTCCAGGAGCTATAAAATGTGAAAATAAGTCTGGCTTTATTTCAGAAATGTATAGTTAACTTTAACTATTCAGTAAAAGTAGTGAATATATCAACACTACATTGAAATTAAAAGACCGAAGGTCCATAGATATTGGACTGCTACTATGAGGTCTCCATGCAGCTTCTCTTCTCCAGACTGAACAGCCACGATTTTCTTACACAATCTTTGTATGGGTAAAAAATCATGACTACATTTAAATAGGAATTTTAAGTGCTTTCATTCATTGATGTTAAGAAAATGGAAATGTTATTTTACAAAAATATATCAGAATAAGGTGCCTTACATTTATATACCCTTCAGGTTGCCTTTGAAAACCAGACTGAACAATTTTACTGCATCTGAGAATTAGGCAAAATGATGAGGAGCATTCTTTATATAAGAAAGCTAGCTATAGTGAGCTGGGTACAAATTAATTAAATGCAATTTTATAGTTAGGTGTAAATTTTTTTAGTCCATACTCATGTACAACACATTGGCCAAGTCATAATGTTCATAATTTCCTAATTATCAGTGGACTTTTAAATGTGTTTGCAGTGAATATTAGATTCATTGACCTGTAATCTGCTTCTAAAACAGTCTTTCAGTCTATACTTTCTTCAATATAGATTCAAGAAATATTTGTAGGTTTTATACTGTCTAGTTTTAATTTCTTTGGTGTAAATTTGACACTACAACACAACAACAGTTGTGTTTTTTAAACTTTAAAGTTGTCCTTTACTGTTAACTGCTGCTTTACTCATGCTGAAAAATATAATGCTGGAAATAGATTTCTCAGTACTGGAGATAGTTTGAATGAAAAGCCATCCTTGTCTAAAAATAAATAAAAGAATAAATAGGAGCTTGTTTCAGAAGCTGAGTCACCATTTCAGTTAAACGAATCCTTCATTATTCCTACTCCCCCACCATTCTGGGAAGCTTTAATACCCTGGTTTTGTTAATTCTGCAACTTTCAAATTACAAAAGCTCCTGGGGCTTAGAAGAGTTTATAACTGTTTCATAACTGCTTAGGTACAAGTGCCAGCCTGAATAGTTTTTCATACTTTAAGTGTTCATCAACATATTTAATTATAAAATTTTGGAAATTGAAATTGTGAAAATCATAAAATTTTACAGATGTGTTGATTGTGAAATTGTGAATTACATATTAATATTCTTTGAGAATGATGTAATTTTTACATATTCAATTACTTGGTGGATGTATCCTGAAATATTCTCTGTTACTGTAAAATCCTTTAAAATCCATCCTTTTTAGAGTCTTGGGGCAAAACTATTGATAGATTAATTAAGAGGGGAAAGAATGGCATTGTCAGGATAAAATTTCTAGAAAGAAATAAAGGCTTTGCTTATGAGACTCTTCTGAACTTTCTTTTTAATAGCTTCAGCTCTTGCGAGACAACCGCTCAGAGAGAGGACACAAGAAAAACAGCTCTGTAAAAACAGCAAGCAGGTAAGTTAATACTTCAGCAGTCATTAATACTGTGCATTAACTTGTTGACTTTGTTACTCAACATTTTATATAAGAAATTACACCATTCTTTTGAGGTATTTTCAGAGGTCTTTTTTGTGTGATTTTATTAAAAGGATTTCTCTTATATGACATAATCTTTCTAACATGGGTATTAGACTTTATTGGTGATTATATCCAACTACACTGACTAAACTTAATCACTTTAGTAAACATCAGAATTAAATGGATGCCACAGTAAGGTCTGTGCTTCTGGCATGCAAGTTAAGTGCTGAAAATGTATAAAATCACCATTATGCATACATGGTTTTAAAATCAAGAACATAACTCAAATGCTGTAAAACTTAAATTGTTCTTACATCAGTTTGACAATAAAAATGTCATTGTGAAGACTTATTAAAAACAACTCTAGTTCTATCCTCCAGCTTCTTTCCACCCCTTCAGAAGTGAAAATATTCAGCGCTGAACTGATGGGCACTGGTCTAGGAGTCTGTTTCTAGAGGAATATTTTGTTACCCACTGAATCTATTTTGCCAAATAATTATTTAATTGTAGGTTTGTTTGCTTTAAACAGGAAAGCACAGAATTGTTTCCTTTGCTATGCACACACCTGATGTGATTTTTATTGTTCTGTAAAGATGGCAGTGTGCTATCAAATTACTTTTTGAACAAACTTACAATACATTTATATATTCAACTTAGACCTAAAGAAGAAGAATTTCTTCACTGTGAGGGTAGTGAGGCACTGGCGCAGGTTGCCGAAGGAATTTGTGAATGCTTCAGCCCTGGCAAGGCCAAGTGGTGTTGAGCACCATGGTCTAGTGTGTGGCATCCCTGCCCATGGCAAGAGGGTTGGAACTAGATGATATTAAGGTCCTTTCCAACCCAAACCATTCTACGATTCTATATCATCATGCAATATGATGGTTTTGAGACAGACAGTTGTCTTTCAGGCACTTGTCTTTTTTTCAGGATGATCACCTATATACTGAGGTTTATATACTGTTAAATGCTTGCTTTGATGAATACCTGGAAGGGGAAACCAATACATCTTCAAAAAATATGTATATTAAATATTAATCTAGTTTATTGTATATATGTTTTGGTTACATAATCTAAAATGTTGCTTGTGCAAGTGTTGGTCATTCATCTCCAGAAATTGTGGTTATCTTCATTTGTTAAACCTTTTATATCAAGCCAAAAAATTAAATCAGATTTTTGCTCAGAATTTTGGAATGAGTTCACTTTAGGTATGAACCTTCACCATAAATGCACTCTTACTATTAAGCTTCTTACAAGAAACTGAGAATAAAATAAATGAAAAGAGAGCAGTAATAAACAGATCATATTTAGAGTCAGTTTAGGATCTTTTCTATGCTGTAGCAATGTAAAATGGTGCCTGGGGAATTTGAAATCATAACTTTGCTGTTTATTACTCTGACCAGTGAAGCTCTTGGGAAGTTATTGCTATCTGTACAAACAGTTGAGTTTTCTAAAGTGGCATTAAATACCTGGAGTGATCTTCAGCCTTTCTTCATTCCCAATCAGCAATACGTTAGTAGGCTGTTATCCCAATAAAAATCTGGCAAGGTGGTGTAAAAGCAATAGGTGGCAAATCCAAGACTGAAGACTGGTCTTTTCCATAAAATAGCTGTAATATTAAAGTAAGATTTACATAAACTGTTGTTACAATGTACATAAAGCCACAGTATCTTATAATAATGCAATACCCTTAAAAACAGCAAGGTCGCTTGCTAATGTTTCCTGGTGCCATCATCTCTGTTTTCAAAGGCTGTTTCCTCTGGATGGATTCAGGTTATTTCAAAATAATTATTTGTCCTGTAGATCAGAAATCGTTTTCTCTGCCTACCACAGAAACTTCACATATACTTCTTTAAAGTGGCTCAAAGAAAAATTCTCAGGCTTCTATGNTCCTCTGGATGGATTCAGGTTATTTCAAAATAATTATTTGTCCTGTAGATCAGAAATCGTTTTCTCTGCCTACCACAGAAACTTCACATATACTTCTTTAAAGTGGCTCAAAAATTCTCAGGCTTCTATGATAATGATATTTTTAACAGGCCATCTGCTGTCTTAGAATATCAAGTCCTATGCATCTTATTTACAAGGTGTATACTGAGCAAATTTTAACATCCTTTCTACAGTTTAGCTGTTGAAAATATGAATTTAATTTGCACAATGTGCAAACATTTCTTCTCTCAGGCCAGTCTCATGCCTTGTGACTACTTTCTCCCTATAGTTTGTGTTCTATAATCTAATATTTTGCTTTTTATCAAAAGCTGTTACAGTCAAAATAGCAAATTTCAGACATATAAGAACAACATAGGACAATTATGTATGCTCATAATACCTATACTCATTTTATTCAAGACAGTTCCTCTGTCAGGGTGGTTGGAGCCGTATGATCTTTAAGGTCCTTTCCAACCGTAACCACTCTGTGAATCTCTTCCTTACAAAAGAAATTCATAGCACATAGTGACGTATGTCACGTTTATCTGTGGATAATACTGAAAGCTGATTTTTCTTATGATTTAATTTTAAATCATCACTTCTACCAAAAGGGTAGTTTCAGCAGACAATATAGAGAAGGAAAATGTTTCTGCTTAACAAGGTACCCATAGAAATTACTGTTTTGATAGCAAATTATGTTCACAGAGCTAATAAAATGGTGAACATCAGCTAATTTGTGAATGCGCATCTTCATTTCTGTATGAAATCTTAAAATGGAAATCTGTCATTTAGATTTTTGCATGGGCCCAAATACTTTAAAACCCAGTAAACTGTGTTTAATCTGGTAAACAGTGATACCAGTCAAATGTCACAAGGTGAAGTTACAGAATTAAGTAGCTTTGTAGGAAATCATTATCTCAGTGTACTACATGCATATGCAGTTAAATCTTCTTTTAAAAGCAAGTGTTTACTCACACCTGAAAGCTGAACCTTTCTAAAATTGACTCTAAATTAGTTCTTGCATGTGTTGAACTATTAAAATTGACGTGTCAAAGTACTTCAGGTGAGCAACCCCTTAAAAAGAGGCATGCATGAAGTAATAGCTGTGAGCTTATATTGTCTCACTGTTTGCTGCTAAATGCAGTGATAGAACAGCAGTGGCAGGTAAGTATTAATTAAGTATTAATATATAATTCTACAAAATTATTATACTTTTCCATAATACAGTTTAATCTACTTTTATTGCAAAACTGAGTTTCTCTGGGTCTTCGTATAGTTTTCACACAACTTTATTAGTTTTCTGTTCTGGAAGACCTTTTATCTGGTTTTTGTGTGTGTAAGAGATACATATGTACACACATGTTTTGCTATGCTTTCCTTGAATTTTCTTACCCATTTTGTGTGGCTGAACCCAGTTCTTGTCTTAGTGTGTAGACAACATGTAAATACCCGTATTACATTAGCTCAGTCACTTGTGGAATAATTTATTCTGCAAATGCATCAGAAAGGTGTGGAGCTGTAAGCATGGTAGTGGTCTGCAGTTGTCTGTGGTGAAATAATACTGATACTTTCTGAGTGAGCTTTACTAGACTGGGTTGCTTGTCTTAGGTTTGTTCTGTCAAAATTAATAATAATGAGCCAGTCCTCTATAAACTAACATGAACTTTTACCAGTGACAAGATAATTGGATTGTTGAGGACTGTTGATATGGCTATTCATTAACCAAGGAGGGGGACAGTCCTGCACCACAGAAGTTAGAACCTAGATAGATTATGTTATGCTGATGCACGTCAGCACGTGTGTTCTTCTGTATCTGACATATTTAAAAATATACATCTATTTATGATATCTTTACAAATAAGGTTTAATCTAAAAAGATGTATTTTCCCATTATTTAAATTATATAACCAGTACTAAATAATGCTGGTTTAGAAGCTGCATTGATTTCTCACTTATAGCCTTGAAAAAGTTCTCTGTTTACATTATCTCTGCATTAGGACAGGAGCATTCCCCTCCCCAATCCAGCTACACTGCTTAAAGGTGTTAATTCTTCCTTGTTTTCACTGTACTTCTTCACCACTAAAGAAGTTTTCTTGTCTGCATGTTTTAATATGCTTCAGACAAAACCAGCCTGGTTAGCTGAACTCACCTATTTAAATTAAATTGGGTGGTTTTGTACAAACCATATTAGTGGGAGCTCACATGATTTCTTCCTCCAGCAGAGCTGTGGAGATGATAATCTCCAGCAGATGTGTGATAAAAAATAGCTTGGAATAGTAATGTCTTCATCTGGCACAGTTGTTAGCAGACCAAATGTCTGTCTGCAGCCTGAGGCTGTGGGCAAACAATTGACGATGATTGAGTTATGGTGAGTTAACAAGTTGCTGCTTGGCAGCTGAACTGCCATAGCTGATCATGTGCTCACTGTTTGCCTGCTCCCATCATGAGGTAAAACACAGAATCTGCAGTCACCTTTGTAAAATGTTATGAAAACGAGTCCTACCTAAAGAAGATTCCCCAGGGCTATGAGATTCCTTTGGTCAGCAATGGAGACAGCACTGAACAGTATTTAACTGCGCTGCTGTAACATGGTTTTGAACATGTGATTATATTATTAAGTATATGGGGCACATCCATCATACAACTGTCTGCCTGTCTCAATATTTAATGTATTTATCCTCACAATACCCTTATGAAGTTACGAAGTACTTTTATTCTCATTTGACAGAATAACTGGAGTACTTAAGCAACTTCATATTTTGCCCTTGGTCATACAGTTGTTGCCATAACTGGTTAATTTATGCTGTAATCTAAAAGCAAGAGATTTACAGATTGGGGTAACAGCAGACTACTGTTAAGCTTGTGTAATTATTTCTTCTACTGTGCATAATCGCCTTGTATCATATTTCTTTTACAATGTATTCCTGTTAAGTGTCATTAATTATTTTATCTACATACTTATTTTTTCTTACTGTACTGTAAGTAGAATTTATGGCACATGCATGAATTGAGAAACTGAAGAGAAAACAGTGCCCAAATTTTCACCGCTTGTAGTTTTGGGGGGATCATATCTTGATAATTCTGTGTTGGCTTTCCAAACACAAATGCTCCCCCATAAGTCATTAAAACAAAAAGCAGCTATTTGTAATTCTGGCTTGAAAGAAGGCTAAGTTATTCTCATAAAAGTGATTACAAGTTGGAGTTAGAATTACAGAAGTTGGGTTTCTACTAGCTAACTGATGCTGCGTTAACAATCTGATCAACAGCTTACTATGAACAAGTCAGACATTCCTTGTGGCTGCAAAGAAGACTATGGCTTGAAGAAGAGGTGTGGTACCTTGATATGTCTTTTAAAAATATCAGGACCCACCTCCTCAGCCATTACTATGAAGCAATAGGAGGATTGTGTGTCAGTTATACAGTGATCACCTGTTGCTCCTTTTGAGGTGGCAAGGAGACTTTGAAGTCTTCTCCTATTGTGGTGAATGGCACAGACTGCAGTACAGGTCTTTGCACATCTGGAGGAGACATTCAGGAAAGCAGACTCTAGAAGCAGTATGATGAGGGTTGCATAAAGGGAATAGTGCTGATTGCTACTAAATGGTGAGGAGACAGTGAGAGCTTCTCAAAAGTGTGTTACTGCTTTGGTGAGAAATACAACCTTCTGTCTTTCCCAGTTTGGAGGGAGAAACCCTGTTTGTACATTTGGTTACTTTTCCTCTGATGATACAGATCATGATATTTCTTTACACAGATGTGACAGCATTACAGCTGCTCTTTATTTGATCTTCTAAAGAAACAAAGATGTGCAAGGATTCTATCTGCTCCCTCTTTCCCACCGTGTCATCTGTTGTTTGGGAAAGAATCCTAATTTGCCGTAGATACAGAACTATTTGTCGAGTTGCAGGTTTGCCAAAAATAAATGAAACCATTAATTACTACATTTTTTGAGCAGCTGTTAATGGATTGGGATAAGAAAACTGTACGTTAGACTACTGCTTAATTACAAGAACTGTAATTGTTTAATGTGGCTTTTGCAGAATGAAATTACAATACCAGAGGAGATAAATTTGACCAGGTTTTGAAAATGATACATGAAAAAGTGCACATACTTACACTGCAGTGAAGCTGAGGAATGCAGAGCTGGTTTACTGGGTGATTCACTTCTGCCATCACATGAACATGTATTCTCAACAAAAATACTTTAAAACAAAGTAATATTTAAACATGCTTTTTAATTCAAGTGTAGAATTATTAATGGTAGTAAGTTAATATCTTGTAACCCCAGAGCTAATAATGTGGGAGATTCAGATATAGCATTAAAATCTAAATGTGTTTACATCATTAGAAATTAACAACTAAGCAGTTTTATCTCTTCTTCAGAGTGCCATGAAGCAGTAACTGTACTGTTATTATTGGTGCGTAATAATATTTGCAGTTCCAGATTAAATTATATGAATGTTTGAGGATGCATTGTTTTTCTCCCCTGCTGTCACCCTCAGGGACAACATTATTCCAGTTTGGTATTTCTCTTCTCTGGAAAGAGTACAAGGTGGTGCCATTTTGGAAGAGGGCAATTCCTGGTTGAGTTTGCTATACTGTGGCCTTATTTTTAAGGTATCAGCAAGATTTTCACTTGGGAGAGGGGGACAGGGCAATGATAGTTTGATTGTTATTTTGGAGTGGAGCCAGTATGTGATGCTTTAATTTTATGGAAAACTCCAAGCCTCAGTAGCGATTTACCATACAGGCACATGAAAGCTGCATATCACAAACATAAGGATGAATAGCCATGCATGAAGGAAGGGTGAGTTTGTCTCTTTCTGTTCTTACTGTAAATTAAACTGCTATTGCAGTTTTTACATTGCATTTCTACTAATCTTTGAAGGGATCTCTGAATCTCATATTTATAAAGCAGCATCCACTGCTGCATGTTCACTAGAATTTAGAACCATAGACACACTGTCTTCTATTCAGACTGTGGTTTTCTGTAAGGAGAGAAAGAGTTTTGGAGAAAATTTGCATAGTTTGTTTCAAATTACATCATTTTCATGTTTATTTTCTTTGCTGCTATTTTGAGATTTTGGTCATTTATCACAACAATGCATTTCACGCTGTCTAGAAGCTAACACTCAGTAATTGTCCTAGCCAAAGGGACAGCCTGCTGATTTCTGGATTTTGGAATTAATTTTGCCATTCCCCTCTTACTTTATACGCGTATTTTAGAAGCATTGATATTGCTAATTAATAATAAATATAGAGCATATAGACATAAGTGAAGATTTTGCTATTAAAGAATTTTGAAGCTGAAAAAGAGCAAAAAGTCATGTTTCTTTAACTTACCTGCTCTGTTTTGTTATTAGAAAGTCAAATTTTGCATTCACTCCTACACAGACAGACCCCTTGTACTCAGTGGAGCTGTGTGACAATTACTGAGAGTGTTAAGAAGTATAATTAGCTTAATGTTCAGTCTCGGTTTTAGGGACATTTTTACCCCCTCACATCCCAACTTGCATAGAATTGTTTCTTTATCAGATTGACAGAATTCTAACTGTACTTTCTTGCCCAATGAGATTCTTTGAAGTGTTATTTCTCTAATATCAAAAATAGGGAAGTGAAAGGGACTAAGGACGAAAGTAATGTTGGGGTCCAGCTGCAGAGCTGTTATTTTGTTCGAGTTGATTGTAAGGTAGTAGGATAAGGACTTATCACAGTAGTTGTAATATGACAAAAAGTATATGAATCACAGGTCCAGATCTAGGTCTGAATGGCTGGTTAAGAATCATTACATTGTGCTGCCTGTTTTCCTACAGTAATTGAAATATTGATCTCTTATGGTGCACCAAATGCATTCCAGTGGGCCATGCTTGCTCACCTTCTCAGCACAGAGGTAGAGAAATTGCTATACAGCGTGAGTGTTAAGTGCTTCCAACCTGATAAGACATTTTCTTTCTTCCATTTTGGAGCTTCTGTAATAGATACTTGGATTTTTAGTGTTGCTTTTTCTTCCATACCTGATTTAAAAGTGAAGGATTTTTAATATGATGATAGTGTTTGCAATAATTTATCCTAACTCTGTACAAACATAATCCAGAACTTTAAGATGTGGGTTTTAGATTCTTTTGAATTAAATACATTTGTCCTGCACTGAGTTTATTTAGTGAATGTCATACTTATATCCAGAAATACCTGGAAGAAATAGTGTAGCTGACCTATCAAGTCTTTCTGTTGATCTCTTCAAGCCCATGGTGACTGCTCAAGTCATAAAGATACTTTCCAAATCACTTCAGAGCTGGGTCAGGGCCCATATATCTTGGATATCAACAATGTTGTAATGAGATAAAGAAAAAAACAAATAATATTTGCGTTAGAATTTATAAAACTATATTGTCATGTTACAGGATGGTATTCTATTACTACAACTGATTTTCTAGCTATCTTTCACTGTTACATGAATATGAGCATATTTTTATCAGGTGTTGCTTTGTCACAGAACACTAATGGAACTTGATGTTAAAAACCATTTAGAAATATTCTGAATGAATATAAAATTTATATTCCGAACGAGTAAATAGTCATTTCCTGTCTTGAAAATATGAAATCTTGTCATTTGTTGGAAGAAAACTGTTTTAGCTGTTTAATTTTTAACAAAAGTGGATTTTTGGGATTTATTCCCTCAGAGTTCCTTCATGACTTGTTTGTACACCAAGATACTGGTTTGGACTTGCCTTTGTGTAATTCATATACTTTTGATCAATTCCAACTCATGCCCAATTATATTACACTAAATTAACATAATTCAGCAGATGTTGATATTTAAATGTTTTCTGGCATTCACATCTTGGACAGCTGTCTTAGAGCTTAGGGAAAAGGCAAACATTTAGAGTTAAATGCTGAACATATGTTTAAATTACTAATTAGAAACAAGAAAAAACACAATGCATTATCCTTTCTGAGGGCAGTAGGCATCTAGGAGGGGAAACATTTTTTAGAGGATGAATTCACAAATGAAGTACAAACATGACTTGAGATTGGGTGTTGAAACATATGTAGTGATGTAAGTTTTCATTTTCCAGTGTGTCTGGTAAAGTTATACAGGATGGAGTTGAATGTGTAGATTCATAGAGTTCAGGTAAATTTTGGGTGACTGCTGTGTCTGAATGACACTTGAAAGTGCTGAAAGAGATAACAAAAAAGAACATATTAGGATATATTGGTAGGTGGTGAGGTAATCTGATAGGGCTGGGGAAGATTGTATTCTTTTCATAATAATGTTGCTCTAGGACTTTCAGTAATACAGGTCTGTCATCCTTATGTTTAAAGTTATATTGTGAACAGATTGGCATAGTATGAAAGGAGTCTGATGGAGTTGCATGGTTTTATCACATCTGTTTAAGATGTAATAAAAGGAAAATAAAGGGCATAGCTCTTCTGGTTGATAGAATGGTTTTCACACTTGTGGAGGCAGGGGAAGCAATCTGTTGTGTAGATGATGTCATTCAGTTAAGTCTAAAGGAAAGCTTTCCTATTTGTAAAAGATGTGGAGTAATAGGTGTGGAACTGATTCTACCGTTCCACCTGAATGATGTCTGAGAAAATTGATAACTAAGAAGAAATATATATTCATCTTCATAAGCATTAAAAATTAATGGATATGTTGAACATGCATTGTCTTTCATTATTCTATTGCTAGCTCTTTAGCACTGAATGAAAAGTTTCTGTAAGGAGTTTGCATGTAATCTGTAGACAAGACTAATTTGCAGCAGTACTGGTCTACTACTCCAAGTCAAGAGAGAAATACTTTTAGTACTGTGAACATCAGGGATGATTGTGGGGAAATATGCATGTATTTGTGAATTATTTCACACATTAAAACTGAACCCAAGCAAACTAGAGGAAGTGATTTCTAAGTCTCTGATTTCTAAGAATCTGTCTCCTGATACTGTGTATCACCAGTGCTGCTTTCACAGGTTTCATAAAAGCTTGTGACATTCTTATCCACTGAGAGGGTTTTGTGGAAGTAAAGGTAGATCTTGTGTGCAGTGTGAGCATATTTCAGTATCCCAGTATCAAAAGTATGTATTTTTTTCTGGAAGAAAGGCACAAGTGAGGAATTGCTCACCAAGAATGCAGCTGTTGCAGCAGCTTTGATGTAGACTGTGGTGAACATTCTGGCATTTAATATACTGAGTGCCTAGATTGCCACCAGGCACATACATGTGCATTTGACAAGTTTCTGTCTGTCACAAATGTACTAATAACAAAAGTGCTTTCAGACACTGATATGACCTAGAGTCAGGTAAGTTTGTATTGAGTGAGGTTTATCTTAAATGTATTTAACAAAACATTGCTGGATTGTTTTTCAGGATTGCTCCTGATATTAAGATAGGGAGTCCAAATCTTCCTTGTTAAAGCAACTGTTATGTTCACTCCCATCTATCTTCATCTACTCCCCAAGAATATTGACCTCAATGTAGTGTCCTGTGCATCTGCAGGAAGTGCATGTGCTGTGGTGCGTATTTTAGAGAACGAAAGAATGTGTGTTCCTTCTTCAGAATGGATAAGGAGCCCTTCCTCTCTAATTGTCCACAGGGCACAGCATTTCTGTATATGTTACTCTTCTCTGGGCATTCAAATGGAGACCAAAGACTGTGTCCATGTTTTGGGCAAGCTGTATGCTACAAAAGGATAGAGGAAATTTTTCCTTCTGAAATTCTTTAGCCATTGTTTTTCATCTGTTTTTCCTCAAAACCAAACTTGTGTTGTGTATTTCAGTGTAATTTAGAAAGTCATCATGCATCTTTTCTGTGGTTATATTGAGATATATTCCAGAGGCAAAGGTTAGAAGTGTTTGCTATATACCTTGCTAATACAGAATAGACTTTCCAAATTTACACCACTAGTTGCCTACTACATGTATTTAGAATTTACATTTACATGTAGAAATAATAGGTTTAATGGTGTTTACCTCTAAACTGAACATAAACTATTCCATGGGCTCAGATGCTCTTGAAGCCACTGTCTGCCACTTGTGGAGGTTTGGGAGAAACGAGATAATCTGTACTACAGGTCCATTCTGTTTAACGATATGAGAACCATTTCTGTGACATTTTTGTGTAAACAAAACTTAAAATGGGGTGTTATACTCAGATTATTCTTTGATTTTATAATGTTCCACACATTCCTTTTTGATCATTTTATTGGCTTGCTTCTCTGTTATGCAATTGTGAGTTGTTGAGTTCTTCTGGTTTTTCGATTTTTTGTCTGCTGTTTGTGAATGTTGCTTCACACACACCCTACTCAGTTTCAGTTTATAGGAAAGTTTTCATCATTTCAAGCTTTACATGACTTGTGGTCCTCACTGCATTCTCTCTTTAGTCATATCTATATTCATATCTATATTTTAAGACTGAGAACTGACAGTTTCAGTTAGATTTTGCCTTCAAAATGATTCTCTCAGGTCCCTTCTAAAATGCCAACCAGCCAACTCTTGCCTTATTGTAATGTCTTGTGAAAGAAGCTCACTTAAAGGCTTTTATCAAACCTCTCCATTAGCTGAAACATTCAGCAGTGATGAACTTGCTGAGTCGTACAGCCATCTGCAGGAATGCCCTTGATACTGTGGATGAACAGTGTGTCACTGTTTACTGTGCATTTGTTCTTCAGGTGAGAGAGATGTTAATTGGAATGTAATGATAGGGAAGTATTGATCATTACTAATTTACCTAACTATGAAATAGAAATAAGTCTAAACACACCCTCTGCCTGTTAGTAATCAGTCCTTCTATGCATTTTAGACACAAACAAAACATAAAACCATCACCTTCATTACTTATAAGTTATCTTAGCCATGCTCTAGTGTCATCTGGTAAGTGGCTTGATCCTAAATATACTAAAGGACAAAATCAAGTTTTCCTTCAGTGATGTAAACATTGGCACAATTACAGTGCATCAGCAAAAGCAACTGCACTGATACTAAATAAAGGATTGCAGCTTGCAAAGTAAGTGACAGCAGACAGGCAAAGTAAAGTGAACCACAGGCATGTTACAGTGAGACATATAAAATAAAATCACAAATGTTTTGGTTTTAATATGTTACTAGCCAGTTCCCCTATGTGCAATGATGGCCTTGGTAGTAGTTCAGGCCATCGTATCAATGCACGTGGAACTACATGCTATGTAACACTGCAGTCAGTGCACCTTTCTGAAGAGACTGGGGAACAATTGCCGCATTGGAGCATGTAGGGATAAGACAAGGGAGTATGGCCTTAAGCTAGAAGAGGGTATATGTAGATTAGGTATTAGGAAGAGATTCTTCACTATGAGGGTGGTGAGGCACTGGCAGGAGTTGCCCAGAGAAGCTGTGGCTGCCTTGTCCCTGGCAGTGTTCAAGGTCAGGTTGGACGGAGCTTGAAGCAAAATGACGTAGTGGAAGGTGTCCCTGCCCATGGCAGGGGAGCCTTAAAGTCCCTTCCAACCCATGTAATAACCCAGAGAGCTAGAACTTAATTTCAGGAATATCTGCTGTTCTACACCCATTTTACTGTATTGCTCTTCTCAATGACTGGGCCAGTGAAATTAGACCTCTGATAGCAGCAAAAGTCATAACTACTCATGAAAGAGTTAAGAACCACTTTATGTTCTTAGTTTCTCAGAAGGTGGATTACAATTGGAGCACTGTGTCTGTAGGTTCACCTACAGAACAAGATGCTTTTTTTGGAATGTAACCAAATGGTCCATTGACTGCATAGGTCAGGGTAGATAAAAGTCTGACATAGCTTACTAAAAATGGCTAGGGGAGGTGAACGTGTATAACTGCAGAAAAGGCACTCGTCAAAAATATTTGTTTATTGAGCTATGGAAATTAACAGACAAAGAGATCCTGTCATGTAAGTGTAGATAGAAATGCTGGGGGAGTTTAAAGAGGCAGTTCTAGGCATGTTACCATATTAAGGGAGATTACCTTGAGAAAAGAAATTAAAGGGAGAGTGCAACTATTTAAGAAGGAGGTAACAATTCATTACAGTAAATGTTTATCACAGGAACGCATAGATACTTGTGAATTGTTTTACATCTCATTGCTTCTATAAAAACAGTCACTATATCAAAACCCTTTCTGGAGTGTTTACTATTTTTTTTATTCCAACTGCTATTCTGTTGTTACTCTTTCCAGCCTCTCTTCCTTTTTGGAGGTTCTTATGTACCACCTAGAAAGGAGAATCTCAACACTGCATATGATGGAAAATTAATACAAATTGGCAGTGGCTTTTCCAGTCTTTTTGTTCAATATAGTGAGGCACGACACAACAACAACAGAATTCTTGGCACACCAGTGCAAGTTCACACCAGCCTGACTTTTGCAACCCTCTCTTTTCCCTCTGCCACAACTTTGCCACTGCTATGACACTTGCAGGCCTGCTTGGCCACTGTGCAGCTGATGCCCTGTCCATGCTCATATTTTTCTTATTGACAGTGAGTGTTCTTGCCAAACGCCAGGAACCATAGTCACATCTGTTTGTCTCCCAAGCTTGTCTGAGGCTGCTTGGGAACACTTTTTATCCAGAGGGCAGCTTTAACTAGGCCTAATACTCTGAAAATCCTCTATTTGTAAATGCATACAATGAGGCGACAAGTTCTTGTTGTCTTTCCTTAGAAATTATTCCATTTGACACTGCTTGCTCTAGTCCCTGTCACCAGCACGTCAAAAGCCAAGTTTTCAGGCAAGGTGGTCTTAACAAGTTTTATTTTTTCCCTAATAAAATGCCTAGCTTCCCTCCAGAGCACTATTTATAAACAATAGCTGGAAGCAAGCTAGGGGTAAGTAGAGAAAAGTCAGGCAAATAGCTTTCTTCCTGTCTGTAATCTGTGCTCTTCTGATTTAATGCTAAGAAACATAATGCTGAACTTAGCCTGATTGAGAGTCAGAGTTCTTCCTAATTTATAATACTCCCATTACAAGCATTTCAAAATGTAGTGTTCAGCATCAGAACACTACTTCATTTTGTCTAAGCTGCCAGTTCCAGAGCAGTGATATTTTTGTCTATTCCTCTTAAAAAAATTTAAATAAAGCTTTTTGTTTTACTATGATCTACATTGGCAGCACATGTCAAATGTTAAGACCTGACAAAAGCAAATGCCGCTTTAGAATCCCGAGCTGGCTTAATGTTTGATGTTAGTGACCATAAAAGCAGGTTTGACAAAGCTTAATTTATGCTCTAGTATATTGTTATTTATTTGTGGTGTACAGATTTTTTGTCGACAACAAAGAAATACCCACTCTCACCTTGGCTGGTGACGGGGTTGTTGTGCTCAGCAAAGGCGAATGATTCATTTATGCTGAAGGAACAAGGCTGCCTTTCAGACGTTCATTGATTTTAAATTAAAAAGTAACTGCTATGTTCTACATGAAGGGTGACAACAATAACAAAGTAGTCCTTACTTAGTGTTATTTGTGGCAACTCCATTTGGTGTGCCTGGAGGAAAAGTGGGGAGACCCCAGTACCATAATCTTACAGATCAATAATCTAGATATCTCAATGTAGTGTAACAGATAATCAATTCTGGGTAAAATAACTCAAACGCTGGTGCTGTTACTGCTGTAGCTCAGGTCTTCAGGTTCAATTGCCTGACTTTATTAATTTTTATTTTTCATCCTACTTTTATTCCTGGAGACTTTCTCCCTTTTCATTTGGAAGGGAAAATGGAGAGTTGTACACTGTTTAACATAGCATTTACCACACAATTTATTCTGCATGTTTAATATCAGTATTAAATATCAATCTATTGATAATTAAACATCTCAAATGTTTCTTTCTCTAAGAATTGCTTCCCCATATTGTATTTAAATAGGAATATTGTACAGTCAAATTATGAACAGGTTTCTTTCTATATTTAGAACTGAAATTTATCACTGTGTTAAAACTAGTTCAACTGTGTTCAGTATCTGGATGTTAAAATAGAGTGCAATTTCAACGTAGAAGAATTGTAAAGAAAATAGGTGGTTTAGAACAAAGAGAATTGAGTAAGTGTTGAAATAAGGGTTCATTAAGTGAAGCGAGATGCACTCCTGTGTGAAACTTAAGTTTCTTGGAATATTTTATTATTTAAATAAAAGCACTCTGGTACTTGTTAATGTACTGTAACATTTTAGACAAAGTATGTCAAGAATTGTACATTGTCATCTTTTTCATCAAGGAATTGTTGTCACTCTTACATTATTGAGTAGATTTGTGGTCTCTCAACATTATATGACCATTTGTTATTCATTTAGAAGCAGTACAGCTTTAAAAAGTTTATAAATGCAGTGAAGGATAAGCCATATATCCTCACTGAAACCAGATCCCATGAGTGACGGAGTGTTACTGTGCTACACTAGACTGTCAGATGCAATTCTCAGCTTGTAATTTTATCAACATTCACTGCACCTCTGTGGTAAGAATCATAGTTCTCTGTAACATTTATGGAGACATATTAGGATTGTGGAGTATAGAAATTACTGCCTTTTCCTCCCTTCTGTTCTAGTTCTTCCAAAAAAAAAAATGCCAGCTACATATATTCCATTCTTTAAGCACTGTATATTACTTGAAGATAAATATCTCTAACTGTCCTTTAAGGTTATATTCCAAAATTCAATATTTGGAAATTCCAAATGTACCCTTTCCTCTGGTACCTGGCTTCTAATTGCTGGCTTTAAGGCAATAAGATCTGCTTGTTTGTCATCCTCTGCAGCTCCACCAATTTTCCATTCTCCAAGTGTAAGCTCATAATTCTTTAATGAATATAACAGATACTGTGCCTCTATGTTATAATTCTCACAACTTGCCAGTGAATTAGAAAAGGACAAATTGCTGTGCTGCAGGTTTATTCCATGCACCTTCAAAGAGTTTACTTTTCCATGTTTTATCATTCATTCTTCAACTTATCTTAAAGTGAGAATGGTCTTCATGTAATAAATGGTGTTCTGGCAGTGAGTTGTTACTAGCCAACTGATAACCCTACCAACAGTATTGTGATCTCTATAGATAATTAATCTTAGCTATTTTCCTGTTAGGAGCAGCAGTGTTTTTGTTTTATGTTGAACTAGAAAGATTGCCAGTTTTGAAAATTAAAAAGCATTCCCTTTGTATTATTCATTCCAGCAACAATTTATGATGCTGCATTTAGATACTGAGTGCTTGTCAACAAACATAATTATACTTCGATATAAACAAGATTGGTGGCATGACTGTTCAGCTTCATCTCAGTTGAGAATGTTTTGATACAGGTTCAGATTATACAAGCTGTGCATTTACGTGGTGGTTTTCTTCCTTTGTTAATAGTTTTCTCCTGTAATTACTTGCAGGCAAACCAGTGTACATTTAGGATCATTGTGCATGGGAGACATCAAACGGAGAAGGAAAGCTGCTCCCCTGCCAGGACCTACAGGTAACCAATTTCCCTGAGACAGAACACAAAACACAAGACGTTAAATCTCTAAATACAAAGCAGGAGGTCAGTGACCCAGAGAAAAGCTTGGTAAATTCAGTAACTTCCCATATAACTTCAGATATGTTCTATCTTTATTTGTTAATAGAGATTAAGAAATAAATAGGGTCTCTATTCTCCTTCAGACATTTCTGATTTCTAGTCCTTTGTAGTCAAGCCTTTAAAGAGAATACATCTTTTTTTTCATATACTGAGAATCATAGACAGTAAAGATTACTGCTTATGTCTGTTGAAGCATTACAAGGTAGAAGACATGAGGTATTTTTTTTTCTGTGAGGAATGAATATGAATATTATATAAGTACCCTTCACAATAAAGATAGTATGTGAAATCTTGGGCAAACAATGGAAATGTTAAGATAGGGAGATAAAATGGGTGCTGTAGATTAGATAGGGAGCACTTGGAAGCACATTCCTGGGAGATTTTTACAGATGGGAGGTCACCACCACTAGATGCATTTTGCTGATGTCACAGCTGTGAAATGACTTTTTCAATACTTAGGAGTAATTTATAGGACTCTCATCAGTTTGTTGTATTAATTATATATGGTGCATACTGGATGGATGTGTGTGCCTCTGTGAGGCCTTTATGTATTGCTACTATGGAACTGTGTATTGCATCTCCTCATCATATTAATTACTGTAGAAACATAGACAACACATACAGTTTTTCAAGTATTTTCTAAATAGGTGTCTTCAGAAATCTAATATTTGTATTCCAGCTGAATTCACCCTCCTGAAACTTCTTTGTTTCAAACCTCAGTAGCAGCAGCAGACCAAGAATAGCATTAAAAATGTTATAAAAGCACCTCAGTGGCAGCAGTGTGGAAAAAGAGAATTGTGTGGGTCAGTTTCTAAGACTCTGAACATATGTGAAGTGAGAAAGAAAAATACTTAATGGCTGAAGAGAGAATAATATCATTATTTCTACAAGGTGATTTTCACTTCACAACTTTCAAGTACTAGAGGATGTGACTTTATACTGAGAGGGTATGAAGTATCATGAAATTAATTTTGTTATTCATTTTACCTTGGGCTTTCAACATTAAGTATTTTATTTTATGAGCTGGCTCCTCTGCGTAACTTTGCAAAGCCAATATTTTGATACTAAGGCAAATATATTATGTGGTCGTTCAATGTTATATATCTATCTATTCCCAATTTTAAAGATTTTTTGCCCCCCAGATGTGCCTTTATGTGGAGAGTGACAGGTAATGGTGGTGGATAACAGTATCAAATGAGGTACCTTGTAATTAGTGTGTGAGTTTTTCTTTTTCAAATTCAAGGTGATCTTTTCAGTTTCGTTCTGGGCAGGAGGATTGTGATTTTTTTTTTTCCTGTGGTCTTTAGAGAGGGTTTTTTTCTACATTCCATCATTGTCTATTTTTAAGCAAATAAAAACTTTGGTAAACTTTGAGTAAACTTGTACGTATGTTTAGGTAATGTTTATAAATTACTTATATAAATTAAATAATGTTTATAAATTAAATAATGTTTATAAATTACAGTGTATAAATTACTACAGCTTTCTCAGAAGCTAACCTTCTGACAGGTACATTATTGTTTAGCCATTACAATCCTTGTTTATTTGTCATTGTCAGTATTTCTTGCCATTTAATGAAATAAACAGGGTCTTCTTTTAGAATGGAAATCCATTTGGATTAAAATGAAAGATCACTATTTGATTATTCTTCTTTCAGTAGTTATAGTTAGCTAACATAAAGGAGCAGAAGGACTAGATTTTATGGAAAAGAGTTTGTAAACCTTTTTCTTGAAAGAAAGGCAAAATTATTTACATGAACAAAAGTTGGAAGTTGAAAGAAACCTGCTAATTTTCCCTATTTAACATCATAGCAAATCCTGAAAGGCTGTCAATGAGTCATGAACTGTGAATGTTTTCTTGAGCTGTGTGTGCTACAGATTAACAAAGTTTCACCCAATATGAGACAATCTGTTGAAAATAGTATTTTTAGAATTATTTTCTGCATTTTTTTGAATCATTTCTGTTGTTAAACTAGTCCTTATAACACTGTGTGGGGTTGAAAATGGTAATTTATATGTTTAGCTTCAGCAGTACTGAAAAGAATGACTGTGACTGATAAAGTATCAAAACCTGTTCTCTGGTTTGGAATCTCACAAGGGTAGCCCCTGCTACTTTCAGACACCTTACAAAGCCATAGACTTCTGTAGCAAGCAATGTGATTGGTTAAACATTTATTAATTGTGACAAGAACACCCAATTTATTTCAGTACTCCAGCTTATTTACTGCTCTTTCACCTTAGTATTTTGTATTGAAAAAGTAAAATGAATATTGATAGAGGTAGATATTGATTTCTAAATTTATAGCCTGTTTTCAGTCCAGAGTCAAAGTCATGTACCAATAGGTTTGTGTATACTAGTAACAAAGGATGTAGATTTACTTGTACAGCAATGAGAAAGTACTGAAGCAAGAAAGTTTCAGCAGCAAGAGCATTTTATAGTTTCAAAAATGTCATTTGTAAAGGTGAAGAAACTCTGTATTCGAATCAGTGTAGAAAATGGGAGGTAATTCAAGTGTGGATTGTTAGGAGCTGACAGTACTGAGGCAGGAGTGTCCTGTTCTGCCTTTTTTTACTAGGATACATTTTCTCTTCCGTGGATACTTGATATAGTCCCATCTGTGCATTACTGGACATAGCTCATTAGTACATCAACTAAAAATCATTTACTTCCTATGATTTCTTTCAAGAATTAGGTGCTGTGTATAAAAAACGTACTTTTTGCACAGCTTCTTTCATGAAACCAATATAATTTCAGTGATTCTAGGCAGATTTGGGACCAGGTCACACTCTCAATGACTTTGTGCCCTCTCTGACTACCTGAGTGGCAGAGCTGTGTCATATGACACCCTGACATATTTCATTGCAGCGATACAGTGCCCTGAAGTTTGTATAAAAACCTCTGAGACGAGCTAATACATTATCATGGAAACAGTCCTACCAAACCTGGGTCCTCTATTAATGAAAATAATGACAAAACAACAAAGAACTTCTATGGAAGAGAAAGGACATTCTATGCAAAGTTTTATTACTACCTGGAATGCATGCTTTGAGAAAGTTTTACAGTCTTCTCAGTGTTACATTGCTTAGACTTATAGCAAACTAGTAGATCCTACAAAATTTTAGATGCTATATTCATACATTGAATATGCATTTAGCCCAGTTCCTTTCCTACTAATTCTGTCTTTTTCTGTACAAGTTTTTTTTCTCAGTAAACTCCTGTTAAATCCCAAAGACTTCTTAATTTCTTTTTGTTTGGCTTTTAATAAAAAACCTCTAGATCTTAAACATTGGGAAAAATCATCCAATTCCATTTCACATCTGTGGGATGTTAATCACTTAATTTACAGAATGTAAAAATTTTGATTCAGAACAAAATAAGAGTTAAGTTTTGTTGGTGTGCCTTGTAAATAGCCATTTATTTCTATTGGAAAACACTTTTTTTGCTCTGATGTTTGCAGTTTGGAGCAGTGCAGAAAACCTGCAAAAACTAATTTTGAAAAGAAAAAGTGATTTTGTACTTAAAATATAAATTATTGCATGTTATGGGGACTTTAATACTTACATTTTCAAAAGCAAATTTCAGCTGTCATTTTCTGTATCTCGTTGGCATGCTACACTTCAGGCTGGTGCTGATTGAAATGACCAAGTTAAAAGTCTCATTTTAAAGAATGTGTTTTAATGAAAAATATGACAGATTCTTAATTACAGCAGAAATACTGAGCACTGCAATAATGCTATCATGACTCACTTTAACAAGGTAATCAAAAGGGTACATGTTTTCATTCCTTTTTAAAAATTGCCAATGGAACAGCTAAGCAAACTATTTTGCTGATGCTTAATATGTCAGTGATTAAAAATCAGACCTGAATATCTACAGTACCAAAATGATGATTTGAAAAAAAATGGTGATTGCACTGTGGTAACAGAGGTGGCTTAGGCTGAGTTTGTGGTGAAGGTCAACTTAGTGAGATATTTGTAGAAGAAGGGTAGACTTTTGTGTACTTGGATTAACTGGCGTTTTATTACCAAAACTCTAGACAAACGTATGCCTACTTTTTTTAGCTTGATTCACTGGGGTTTTTCTTTTTATACTAAATATACGACTCCTTAGGCAGAAATCTCTTTTTAGAGGGTAACAGAACGTTGCCATGTGTTATGAATGCTTTCCCTTTTTGCTTTGCTGTATTTCTTATCCTTAGTCTACCGAAGTCCTTTCTGGCATACACAACATATCTGCTTGACAGTCTGGCCTATGGATACTCTTCTTCCTTGGGTTGGTTTATGCAGCAGATTAAATTTGTTCCATTTTTTTGTTTCGTCTACCGTATATTTCCACTAAATCAGTTCAAAACTTAAAAGGTTGCAGAGTGCCATCTGGTATTGGAAACCACTGCTCCTTCCAAGCAATAGACTTTTCATGCTGAGCTTGAGATCACTGGTTCAAACAAGGCCCCTTACATAGAAATAGCAGAGTAATGAGGAACTTCAGAAGAGCCACAGTGCAACAAGAGCCCAAGCTTATACTGAGAATTTGCTGATGGATTTCAGCTTATATATTGACACTGCCAATGCTAGTGTAATAACTTTTATATTCTGATGCCTTCTTTACTGATAGAGGGATTACAGTGAGCATTGTTTGCATAAATAAATAGGCAAGAGGTTATGTAGCCCATAATAAAAAATATGCAGATGTATTTGCTGAGCTGTAATGGATTAATCTTCATTTTTAAATGAAGATAATTCAATATCAGATAATATTCCAACCACAAAGGCGCAGAATAGAAGTGGAACTTCTATTATATAATAACAGAAGTGGAACTTCATCTCCAGTAGCCCTACAATCCATCCCAAATTGAGTTAAGGTCAGATAGAGCTGCTGTAATGTACATAGTTCCAATATCAGTTTAATCCTCAATCTTTCTGCTGAAATTAGCAATAAATGCGCTGTCTGTTTTGAGAGTATTACTGTGATTTCAATCCTTTTACTCTGGGTTTCAGTGTAAGGTTACCAGTCTTAACTTAAAAGTCAGGGTATGCTTATCAGAAGGAAGCAATTTTGACAAATTTTGAGGGGTTTGGAAGGGTCCCCAGTAAGAAAACTACTCCCAAAATGCCATCTGGTGATGGTTTGTTAGCATAGACAAAGCATAAACCTGACCACCCTTGGACCCAAGTGAAAAGACATTTTTGGTTATTAAAGAGATTCCCCTAACTGAGGGATAGATGTGAATCTAATCATTCCAGATCTTCCCAGCCAATTTTACTAGAGTGAATGGGCATAAAGTTAACTTCATACACAACGTAGTCCAATAGAGGATGGAAGGAGAAGAGCACCAGCAATCCATTTCCAAGTAATCTGTGATTCTAGATGACCAGTTGAAGCTAAAGTTCAGAGTCTGAATCTTTCATCAGTGTGTGGATTTATGTTTATATATTCAGGAGAGTTGAAAATTGATTTAAATCTACGCTGCAAGAAATAATGCATTTACCCATGCTGGAATTATGCAACAATTCCTTGCAATCATAGACTCAACCAGGTTGGAAAAGACCTTTAAGATCATCAAATCCAACCTTTAGTCCAGCACTACGAAGGCCACCACAACCCATGTCACTGAGGGCCTCTTCTCTACGGTGTGTGAACACTTGCGGCTATAATGACTCCACCGCTGCCCTGGCAGCCTGTTCCAGCGCCTGAGCATTTCTCTGGGGAAGGAACCATTCCTCTGGGGAAGGAATTCCCCAAAATATCCAGTCTAAACCTACCCTGGTGGAGTTTGAGGCCATTTCCTCTTGTCCTATCACTTGTTACTTGGGAGAAAAGATCAGCCACTTCCTCACTGCATTCTCCTTTCAGCTAGTTGTAGAGAGTGATAAGATCCTCCCTGAGCCTTCTCCAGACTGAACAATGGGGCAGTATTGGGGAATGAAACCATGGCAGTGCAGACAATAGCAAAACCCTGCTGTGACTGCTGGGTAGATATGGAAGTTCTGAACACCTACTGCAGTTATAGCTCTGTCCTCTGCAATTTTTATCTCTCTGCTAGCTAGAATAAAATACAATGCAAGTGGACTCACCTGAGCTATAGTCATTCTAAGGTTATTCTTCAGGCACAGTTTTAGATAGCCCAGTGTGAGGGATACGTAAAAACCTGGTATAAAAATGCAATCTCAAATATTTAGCTAAATAATATGGCATAACATGTCTTCTTAGCTATGCAGCCATAGTATACTGAATTTTGAAAAGCACTGATTTTAGAAATCACAGTATGGCTGTCAGCTGTGCTCATGATGCTGACTGCACAATTATCCAAACCACTTTTAACAATACAAACATCCAGGCAGTGTGATTCCCATTTTGCTAGCTAGAGCTGGCATAAGAAGATGAAGCAATGTGTTATTCTGATTACATTCCTTGTAAAATTGTCTTGTGTCTCAGGATCAGTCCCTGCTGTTCTGAGCTCATCTGTCTAGTGAGAAGTCAGAAAAGCAAAAGGGGAGATGGAATATTAAATGCTTTCAGAAAATGAAGGGGAATGTGCACTAGCTTTTAAAATGAAGCAGCATGTATCGTTTCTCCTTCCATTGGCTGTTTATCCAACATCAATACAACACTTTAGGAGCCAAATTACTAAACAAGCTGCCAATTAGGCTTGCAGTCAGCTGGATAGATTAGTGGCTAAGAGAGGCAGATACAAGATTTTCATCTCTTGAGCCAATTACGCAAGTGAATTACCATCCACAATGCTCCTTGGAAGATTTGAGATAGAAAGACTGACTCTGCTGTGATAGACGTAAGTGAGATCCAGGGTAGGGGGTAAGGGTTAGCAGGCCATGTATTGCAAAAATTACCCAGGCAAAAAGAGATCCTTCTAGGAAAGGATTTAAAGGATTTAAGGCTGCTGGGAGTGATAGAAGAGGAAATAATAGTTGTGTTGTGCTCTGCAAAGTCATTGCTGTTCTGCTCACAAGTCTTAATCGTATAAAAGAAAGATGAAAGCCCAAGACTGTATTTATATACAGTGTCATTTTCTCAGAACTGTTTAAAAAACAAAAACAAAACAAACCAAACAAACAAACAAACCCACTTTTTTTAGATAAGGGTTAAGAGATTGAACATAGCCATATTCTGATTTTAGTCACCCCAATATAAACTAAGCGTGTTTTATTCTTATCCATCAATTGGGCCATACAAATATTATCACAATAATGTCTTATAGGGTCACACTTCCTTTATTATTCTGTAATAAATGATAACCTAAATAGTGATACTTATTTTTTTTAGAAGCATTTTGCAAATAAAATTTATCTGTCAGAACAAAACTGTGCATAGGCTCATTTGTTTCCTGCTGGAGATGTTGCACACTGGTGTAGCATGGTTCCTTAAATATGAAGCAAATTTAAAACCTGAACTTTTGCAAGCTGTTGTATCCAAAAATGATTAAACAGATGTGGAGCCTGCAGCAGCATTAGACCTCTGATCTGATTTTAGCTTACAGATGGAATTAAATTAATTCATGGCAATCACTGTAAAATCAAGGGTATGGAACTGAATGCTAGTGTACTGTTTAACCAGGACATACCTGTCTCAACAGCTGTTAAGAAAAAATGACATACCTTTATTTTTCATTGAAACATGCCTTTAATGCTGTCATAAATATCATACCAAAATTAAACAAATGCAATGAGCTTTTTGTTTTCCCCCTTCGCAGTTTTGCCTCTCTGCCCAGAGCTTCCCTCTTCCGTGTATTTAAGGTCATACGCGTAGACCTTGAAGTGTGTCTGTTTGTATACACAAAGATTTTAGGATTATCTTTTTTTTCCTTACTTTCGTTTACCAGTATTGCAAAGAGAAGGAACATAAGTGAGGACATTTTACAGTGCTGTCTTTTCAAGCAAGTTGCTGTTCCTCAGTGTTTGCTCCTCACTTGTGTAACAGCAGGCACTTTACATGCAGACTACTCATCTGCAGCATCCAAGTTGTTATGGTTGCTAAAAATATTTTGTCTGTAAGTTCCTCATAACTCCTGGAACCCCACAGAACCTCATAGAGCAGTAAACTTAGAAACATATTTTTCTTGCATGGGTTTTGCATGGTTATGTTTTGTGGGACAGTGCAATGGGTTATTTTGCTCTTGATCCTGGGTGGTTCAAGACTGATCATATCCCAGAGATAACACGGCCACTTTCAAGGTTCATTCTCTCTAACAAACCCTACTGGCTGGTCCAAGAAGTGCCATAGGCATGAATTAAAAACTCAACTTGAAGATGAATATTGAAAGGACAATTACTGCTTTTAATTAGAAAATAAAAGCCCAAAGCACAGGAATGGGGGTCAGCAGAATAGCACACAGTGTAGCATGATTTTTAGCAGCTTTATCCTGTTAGGCAGTCAAACAGCAATGCACATTTTGTCTTACAATTGCCAATTGGTGGTGGAATGGAGGAAGAGAGCAATACTGTTGTCCATATCCTTCTGATTCAAGTGAAATATGTTGCATTACAGATAAATCTTTCAAATGATGGTTGAAAATCGCAGGGATAGTAAAGACAGATGCAGATATTTGTATGAAACCTGACTGTATTGAAAAGGAGTGGTCTGCATATATTAAATATTTTTCAAAATTAAAAGTTATCCATATTCACTTCCTTTGCAAATGAAGAAGTAAAAGAAGGTGTAAGTAGTCAATTAGTACTATAAGCAAGTTGGGTGGCTTTTTGATTTTGCCTTATTCTTGCTGAAATACAAAGCCTCCAAACACATCAGCCTTTGGACACTGTATGTTGTCTGTTTGCTCAAAAGTGGGTTGTGAAGCCAAGTTTATGGAGGTTTCTGCTCCTTTTCTGTTTTTTAATGTGTTGATGAATAAGAACAGAACTCTTCAGAAGAGCTTTCAATCTTCTAACAGGAGATAGAAAGGTATGTATAGTGGAAGGGAAAATAGTATACATCCTAGAAGTAATTACATGTCTTTAAAAACAAAAAGTATTCCAATTATCCTTTCAGTCACAAAAAAAAAAAAAAAAAAC